>JBBPDA010000132.1:6221850-6235616 GCA_037974385.1 Arnoldichthys spilopterus | reverse complement strand
TGCCCGGGCTGGGACTCGAACCTGCGACCTTCCGGTCCCAAAGGCAGTGTCCTAACCACTAGGCCACCACTGCCCAAAGGCCACCACTGCCACCACTTGTGGCACTTGACAAAAGTTTGCCAAAGTAGTCCTGAGCCCATGTGGTGATATCGCTTATAGATGAATGACAATTCTTGATGCAATGAGGGATCGGAGATCATGGTTGTTCAGCTTGCGCTCTTGTCCTTTACGCACTGAAATTCTTCCAGATTCCTTGAATCTTTTAATTATGTCATGCACTGTTAAAGGTGAAATATCCAAATCTCTCTATCATTCTTTGAGAAACATTGTTTTTAAACATTTCAATAATTTTTTCATGTATTTGTTGGTAAATAAAGTCCCTCCTGCCTGGCTAGCCTTGAAGAATGGGGTGGTCAAGCATAATACGTGCATTAGCAGAGTACACAAATTAGGTAGGTAGTTAGATAGGCAGGCAAACATTTGTTTTGATTGAAATGGTTGAACTTTTGTTGTCAGTTTAATTTATTCATTTAATTTATTCATTGCTATCAGGATGTAAATAGGATTTCAAAAAATGCTTAAAATTGTTTAAGTCAGTTTAAAGATAAACATACTATAGGATTCTGAGTGCTGTAACTGTCTGAGCACTGGCTCTGTCTTCAGAAGACTGTGTGTTTGATTCCCAGCAGTGCCCATCTGTGGCTTGGCATGTGACTACTTCACCTTCCCAGCTTGTTAGCATAAAGAGATTGGGCAGATTTTGCTAGCGAGAGAGAATAGCCTATGATGGGACTTGAAATTATTTATATTTTAGGTGCAGTAAAACTTATTAAGTAGTATTAAAATATATCTTTAAAATGTACAGTAAGATATATATTAAGATATATCTTAAAAGTGTAGTATACCAATAATATATTCCTAGTGTTCCATGGGTCAAATACTGGCAAACATGCTACTGAAGAGCATACACCCCCCTAGATAGCAAGAAACTTCACAAACATGAGGAGCAAACTGAGGGGTATGTTGCTGCCTTCAACTTGTGTCAAATGCATTTGTGAATGTGATTGTATGAGCCAATAAGCAACAATATGCTTTACAATGCTTAAAAAATATCACTAATCTAATGCACATTCTAGATTTCCTCCAGTGCTAAACTTTGGCTAGCCAGTGCCCACCCCTGCCATCTCTAGGCCCAGCCACAAAAGTTTATATCATTCCTAGCACTTCTGACTGGAACCACTTGAACACATATCATATCGTACTTATGAAGAGGTCTTGGAGGCATACAAAGAGAATGTAAATGAGCACCAGGTGTGTGATTGAGGGCAAGAGAGGAAGGAGATAAACAGGGGCCAGAGAGGGAAGAAACAGTTGCCCATATAGAGAAGAAAAAACATTCATAATTCATAATGGAAGGTCATTTTCAAACAGACTTTACTACAATTTGGACAATTTCTATTAGCATATTTGGTGCCACATTTTAATAAGTGTCCCTAATAATTAGAGGCATGCAATATAAAGAGGGACTGTAAAAACCATGAAATCTTTAATAAAAAAAACACCAAAAAAAAGTTGTAAGGTTTTTTGCCAACAGCAGCAAATAAGACTGCAGTTTGCAGGCCTGCCCACGGTGAGCTTAGTGGGTGTGCAACTCAAATATAAGCTTAAAATCATCCAATATTAAAATGAGTTTGAATCAAAATGGGAAAAAATGCATTGTTTGTCTGAAATGATTACTGTTGCTGGCACACTGGGAGGCATTTTCAGTGTTTTGTCTGTCTTCAGTGGAAGATTTCAGTGTAAACAGGCCTCTCGTTGTGACACTGTTACTACTGCAGCAATGTCAGTTGAAGCCCATAATCATCTTATGGCCTTTTTCTTCCTCCATATTTACTCTTATTACGAATGTCCCTGCGTCAGTGGCGGAGAGCGGATCCTGAGGCCATGTGAGACCTTCATATCTAAGAGTATGTCAGATCCACCCCGGCTGCCTGAGTCCGCCATGGTGCTTCCAGCTCACTGGCGAGGACTCATATAAATTTGTTCCAGAGAAAGAGAGTAGCTCATGATGATGTCTCCACACCCAGTCTCAAATAACAGTGACTTTCGAATGGCCCTGTTGAATAATGTTGGTTCGGGTGACTCCTGCTGTGCATGGCCATGGCCTCATAATAATTCCATCAGAAACCTTCCCTGTGACTGACTTTTATTCCTTCTCAGCATATGATGCTGGCATTGGAGTTCTAGCCACAGAGCAAGAACTTTTGTAAGGGTTGCTGGGAGGCAAGAGACAAGCTGTCCCAACCACCTCACAGCAACACTGGAGGGTTTGCTAATTATCCTTTTAATGACAAGTCAAGAAACAGTTATTTTTATGTCCACTGTTTTCTAGTGCTGTCACATTTATTTTGAAATAGTCCTTACTACATTACTGAAGTGTACTGGCAACATGTTTAAATAGCAGTATATAATGTATTTATACAGTATATAATACAATTCTGTGCCAAACAGAGACAATTTGAGGTAGACCTTCGGTTAATGTAATAAATATCAAAACATTGTTGAAAATGAGGAAAGGACAAACCTCTATCATCATCATACTGATCATATTGATTTCTCCTGTAAACTTTTAGTAGTATGTTAGTATTAACAGCAACAGCAAATATGTCTTTATTATTCATTTATTCATTCATTTTATTCAGTTTTTTTCTGTCTTGGGTTGTGGTGACATCAGACTAAGCAGAGTATTTCAGGTGTTTCTCTCCCTAGCAATGCTTTCCAGCTCCCATGGGGAAACCCAAGGCATTCCCAGGCCTTAAGGAATATATATGGAATATAGTCCCTCTAGCGAGTTCTGGGTCTGTCCTGAGGTCTCCTTCCAGTTAGGCATACCTCCGAAGGGAGGCGTTCAGGAAGCATATAAAAATCACTGAAACTTAAAATGTTTTTTGTAAAATTAATTTGTCTTGAGCCCTGCGATGGGTTGGCCTCCTGTCCTGGCTCCAGCTTTTTCGCGACCCAAAAACAGAAGAAGTGGTTTAGAAAATGGATGAATGCCTAGTTTGTCTTTATTTGTCTGCTAATTGTTTAGGGACAATACTCAAAGAGGCTGAAGGCCTATTTGGGTTGGGCAAGAAGACCACTGCTCCAAACCAAAGCTTTAAAACTGTCAATATAACCAAACCAACATAGGTGCTTCTTGCTTAAGTCACCTGTTATTATTATTTGGATGAAAAAAATAACAGTAAGCCATTTACAGTCCGAATGCAGCAGCTTCACTGCGCATCCAACAGTAAAGGCAGCATGGAGCTTCTTTTATATGGTGGTAAAAGAAACAAGCTCATGGGAGCAGTTTATAACAGAGCTCTTTCTCTTTTCATTCCAGAATTTGCTGCAGTACATTTTTCATATTTTAGGTAATAATGAATTACTTCAGTTTACGTTTTGTACTCTTTTCAGACTTGGGGTATTAAAAAACAAGCCTTCTAATGTTTATTGAAGTTCACTGGTTACTCGGTTCACTTTTATCACCCAAGTTCTCTCATTAAAGGTTTAATAGTTGTTCCATGACTCGATCCATTAGGCGGTTAAAGAAACTAGCTGCTATTTCTATCCAAAGAAACGTCATATGAACTACGTTCTTTCCAGGAAGTTTTCACCTCTCCACACATATCTTGCCTGATTTGAACAATTATGACATGTGATTGAAGCCATTTAGACTTTCCTCTGAGTTAAGTGGGGACCTCAGTGGGAACAGAGGTCCATTAGCAGTCTCGCAGGCATGAGGAAACAATGGGGTGCCGCACAGTTGGCCATCACTTCTACAGTGCTGGGAACGCACTCAGATGTAACACAGGGGCCAAGTGGGCAGTGCATCCTATGAGAGAGCATGCCTGTGGCTGTTTGTGGTATTTTTGCACATACTGCCAGGAGGCAAAGTTTCACCATCCAGTTGAAGAAGTGTGTTTTTCCACTACAGTAAACATCAATGTACTTGAAAAATACCTGCTCATATAGCATATAGGGAGTTTGTCCCCTCTTTGCTGCACTAATAGTCTCTACACATCTGAGAAGGATTTACACTAGATAATGGAACATTAGTTTGAGTTTCTGATTGCATTCAGCTACAAGTGCATAAGTAAGGTCAGGTACCAATGCTGATGATTATTTTTAGGTAACATATGTTGCTCCAACTCATTCCAATGATACTGGAAAGAACCCCATCTCTCCAGATAATGTAGTTCCACAACTCAATAGAACAAAGATGGGAACATTTAGAGTCAAGTCTTGGTATTTGTTATAATGATCATAAATTCTATATATTTATATATGTCTGCATTAATATGACTTTAAATATCTATAACTATAAACATTTTAATACCAAGTCCTAAGTAGTAGTAGTACAAAGTAGACAAAATATTATGTTTAGACTTTTATTTATTTATTGAGGAAAATGTTACACATCAGTTAATGGCAAAATAATCATCTCATTTGTGGAACATGGTGGTGATAGTATCATGGTTTGTGCTGCATCAGGACCAGGACAACTTGCAGTCATTGATGGAATAATACATTGTAATTAAACCAGCAAATTCTAATGGAAAATGTCTAGGCATTTAAACCTGAACTGTATCTCAAGAGAAAGTAGATCACGCAGCAAGAAAACAAATCTAAGCACACAGCTCAAAGCCCTGACTTTATTTCAATAGAAATAATGTGGAAAGTCCAGAAATGAGCAGTTTATGGGATGAAACCTATCAACATCCCAGAGTTAAAGCTATTTTATACAAAGCAATGAGCTAAAATTAAACTTAAATTTCTTCAGGCTGCTGTGCAGGAAAAATAAACAGTGACTGGAAATATTTAGTTGCACAAGTAGACATCAGATCCTGAAAGCAAAGGTTCCCATACTTTTGCCACTTACATACATATCAATTCATTTTTCACAATAAATACGTGGCCAGTTACAATATTTGTGTCTAAATTGTTTAACTGGGTTCTCTTTGTCTACATTTAGGATTTGTATGAAAATGCAATGATAACTTAAAGGATTCACAAACTTTCTAGCACCACTGTAAACAGGCTAACTGGCTTTACAGTTAATACTTATTCTTTATGCTCAAATTTTTACTGAAAAAACTGCTTTTTACATAATAAAAATATTCTTAAACCATAAAAATAAAATGAGTAAAAATTTCCTTTACATCTGTAATGTTTGAGCTGTAATGTGTACTACAGCTCATGTTGAGGTTGAAAGCTGTGGCTACACATGAAGAGGAAACAACATGAAATGTTTTAATTTGCCTGTAAGTGTGATGTTTGTACTGTAGAAGGCTGTGTTGGCCTTGTGCCAATTATAAGGGTTATTTATAGTCCAATATTCATATTTCCAAAGTGCTTAGGTACCATCGAGGTGTTTTTGTGAGATAAGCGAGTGTGTTCCTCTCGGTTAGCAGTGTTCACCTTGTGACTCTCCCCTGGAAGCCATTTTCACCCAGTGCATGGCTGCATTCTTGGAACTGTTTCCTAGGAACATTCGCCACAGTTCCAGGTTTTCTCCATTTGGACATTGTGGCTCGCACAGTTGTTTACTGGAGTCCCAAAGCATAAGTATTGGCTTTGTAACCCTTTCCTGGGACTTTCTTTCTCATCTCTTCTGCAGCTCATTTTAAACATGACATAGTTTGCTGCTCGTTGAGGCCCTTTAGGCTGTCAAGGCTTTTCCAGCAACTTTACATTGCTGAAAAGGTTCTAACTGATTGTCATTATCAACTACATTTGGTTCCTTTGTTGATTGAGTAGCCTACATGAGGGGGAAATTACTTTAAGTGTTAAATAAGCTTTTCCCTTCAATAAATGAAATGTATTCTTTCATTTATTTTGCTCAGGTTGTATTTGTCTTTTATTAAATTTTGTCTGAAAATCTGAAACAATTAAATACTTTTTCGTGGCACTGTAGTCCTGGAGCAGTTTTCCATTCAGACTGTAGCATGAACTACATTGAGACAAACTTTTGTAAGATTAAGGGAACAGAGCATCTTTTTTTTAGCCCTGAGCTCCCTTGTCTGACACAGTTGTGCTGTATCTAATGGCAGATGCCCGGTGTGTGAAATTGTGCAGGCAGAATAATGTGATATTTGGTTGTGATGCAGAAGCGTGAGATTTGTTTCTATAAAGACAAACACAGCCATCCCCACTGTTGGCTCCCCCTCTGTGAACCTTCATATTTTCCTATCAAAACGCATGAGCCAGTCTCAGCCACATTACATCTCACAAAATCGGGTTGATATTTCTGAGTTCACGCAATTTTAATTACAGCCTTTTAAATTATGTGGACTATAGCCTAAAGCAAGTTTCGAGGCTTCAGCCTTTAGAGGCATTAGCAATGCCTAAATGTCAGTGGGCAACAGGTCGGTCAGGAACTTAACAAACAACGAATGCTAGGCTCCTCACACTAAATGTGAGAGTTTGCCATTTAATCAGCCTCCACATATACTAAGACAGACTCCCAGAAACACCCAGGTGACATGTAATGAAAGGTCATGCAAAAAATAGGTTAGGGAGGTACGAGATAAACACTGTAACTGTTTTGCAGCAGCTGGGACAAGAAACAAAAGATGAGCAGAACTGTCATGGGAGAGAGGGCAGGGAAAGGGTCGAACTTTAGGGCCAATTAAGCCCACTGACAGCTTGTCAGAAAGTTGCTCTTGTATGTGAAACTTTTCGCTCATGACAGCACTGCTCAAACCGTTTTTGTATCTCTGAACCTTTTCAAAAGAATGGAACTGGACTTTTATGTCTTATAAACAGGAAGTGGAAGCTTATAAAAGGCATCAGGCCCTCAAAGCCACCACAGAGTTGGTCAACGCTTTTGTTAGTGAGTAATATCAGGCCACCAGTTTCACATAACTCCACCCCAAGTTCAAGTCTGAAGAATGCTCAAAATATAACCTAAGAGTGAGAAACTTAAGAGAGTGTGGGAGGGAAAGAGGGTGGGCGCTAACACACAAAAGTCTCTGTCACCTTAATTTTTTGTCTGTGCACGAAGCACAGCCTGTTAACACTATTACAATAATTATGACAAAATGTATGCAAGTTGTTCCAAAATGCCTTATCTTTCTCATACAGTCTCAGCACACATACACACACACATACATGAACTTAGATTGAGAGAGAGAGAAACTTACCAGTATGAAAACAGAGATGGATGGATAAAAGGGATGTGATTATCTGAGCACACAGATATCCAAACTCATCTTATGTTTAAGATGGATAAAATTAATCCCAGTGGGTGAAAATGAAGAGGCAATATCGCTACTTGGCACTGATATGATCCTGAAACTCCACAGACTGTCAAGCAGAAATTAGCATTGCTGCATGAGTGGTGATTTCCGGTGTAAACAGGCAGGATAAAGAGAAAGTGGCATAAGCCATAAAAATGCACTGATTCTCCAGATGGGTTGGTGCTGTTGCTGTGTCTGGCACAGCTAACCTTAACTAACAAGCAAGGGAGCAAAAATAACTTACAACTATTCTCGCATCTAGTTGTATTGTTTGATACATGCATTTGTCCAGTGTGAGGTGGACATCATCAAAGGGGGCAGCTCACTGACCAGCATAGTGTGACCTGGCTTCCTACTCTATTAAAAATGTTATTTGGACAGTTGGAAAGTAAGAAAATTTAAACAAGATGTTGATTATTATTCCAAAGCCATTTTTTTCAGTGTTTTAATAAAATAATGGCTTTAGGGTGTAATTACACTTTAAAGCAGTGATTGCAAAATATGACACTGCACAGGCTTGTTAAGTCATATTAAATAGATTTGTTTATGCAGTTCCTGACACTGAATGGGATACTCTTGCCTAAGAAAAATGCACAATGTACCTTGCATGGATGCGTTCTTCCATTTGTCCAATTTTCCACTGCAGAAGCAGAGCCGAATGACTGCTTAATTTTCAGCAGCTTTTGGAGTACTTCTGAAGAGTGAGATGTCAGAGGAACTTGGGGGCGAGATGGATAATGAAGGCCCAGCAGCACAGTTCAGATGGAGCACAAGGCCTGCAGAAGAAAAGCAGGATTAGCAGTGTGACTGTAAATGAGTAGAGCCTGTCTGTGGAGACAATAGGAAGATAATGTGCTATGAGCATCTATGCATTCAAAGAGAGTCTAAGACATTCTGGATTCGTAGCAGCCTGGTTATCATGCCGTTAAGTGCATGTTAAATTCTTGTACATGACTTTTATTATCACTGCAAATTAGAGGATAAGAGGTAAATGTAACTTTTATGACCAACAGAGTCACCTTAAAGAATTTATTTTTTCATAGCACTAAAAAGACATCCAGGATTAGGTCATTTCAGATTTCTTTAACATATACTCAATCTGCTGTATGTACCTGTATGACCCAGTTAGACTCAACAGTGATTTTTACAACTTCCCAAAGAACCAGTGATCCATGGACATTAACGTTTAGCCAGAGATCGGGCTTCCTGACAGTCATCTCTACCTGATTTTAGTGCTGTGGAAACGCAAAACAAAGTCTGAATACATATAATAAATGTCAGAACACCTGATTTCTTTCAGTTTTCTTCCCAGTCTTAGTGATGTCAAATTCCACCTGCTAGCAAAGACATCGGCATAGATTTTGTAGGGGTGACAGATGGGGCACATGAAAGTGAATGATTACTTGTCATTGTGAACACACCACACAGTGCACCAAAATGAAATGCAATGTCTGCATTTAGGGAGCTGACATGAGCAGGGCCCAGGGAGCAGTGCCCCCCACCCCCCAAAATGAAGATGTATTATCCCCCCAATAATACCAATTATAATGTATTGCTAATTATTATGTAATTTTCAGCTTTTAAATGTCAGTTGTTTTTACCTTGAGCACACCTCCCTTCTGTTAAAATGGTTAAGTCTAAAATTCCAGCTCATATACACTCACTTCAACACCTGTGAGCATATGAAAAACAGATGAAGCTAGCTCATCTAGCACCTAGCGCATAAGCACATCACTGTTTTGTATGTAAACTCCCACTCACTTAAAACCTGTTATCATAACCTACAGTTAATCAGTTAAGGGTGATAATGTAGTTGCTTTATAGCATTTTTTTTGGCAAACAAAACTCATTCCACTGAGTTTACTGTCATGGAGTAAGAATGAGCAGGAAAGCAGTGTAAAAAGGAGGACCAGACATTTTTTGGGAAACTCTGTGGCTTAGGAAACTCATATTATTCAGTTCATAAACCGCTGACAGAAAGAGATTCAGTCAGTCTCCTGTATTTACATTTTTTAGTCTATAATTGTACATAAAAATGCTGCTGTGCCTCCTAGTCATTCAGGAAAGTCAGGATGTGTTAGGTGGTGAAGATACGGTGGAGGAGAGTGATGGGGGAGTATAGGGAATTATTATGTATATACTTGGAATTATTTGGAATTAGTTATATAAAGAAACTTTCCTCTGATGAGGAATTAGTATTTACTTATTATTTAAAATGTGTTACCAGTGCAAATAAGATGTAAAGAAAATGTTATAGCTATTATGCTGAACCATGGTTTAATTAAATTGTAAAAAAAAACATTAATTTTACAGAGATGCACAAGTCATATTAGTCATATGCGTTTCCTTCTAAGGATGGGGAATATGCAAAATAATATACATAATTCCACACAATGAAGAAAATACAAACATGCATAGTGTTTTCTAATGTTTGTTTCTGTTCTTAAACAAAAACCTGCCTTTATTTGATCTCAATGGCTGTTTTCTACCAAAGCCTTTGATGAACTGAGGTGTGGGTTATGATACAATCCCCTCTCATCCCAATATATTTCTCACCACCCAATGTTGACATGAAACCTATGCCCCTGCTTCACATTCACAATTCACTTGTAAAATATTTGATAAAGAACCATTTATTGAAAGCTTCAAGTCCAAAATAGTCCTTAACAAGCATCACTCCAATAAATCAATTTTAGCTTCTTTATTTTTGAGACTACTGCAAAAAATATTGTGTTGATGGTCAAATGATAGATTGAAGTTGTGTTCAATGCCACTCGGCCAGAAGATAAATTTGTATTCAGATCTATGATCACTGCCCCCTTGAGCGATGATTAATTTCTGTAATCAAGTTATCGTCTTTCATGATTTGCCCTTGAGACTGGAGAAGTATCTTTCATGAGACATCATTATAAGCTGTGAAGTCACTTCAAACTCTTTGTAAGTGCTTGCATGGATCCTAAGCCTTGGCACTAATAATTGGCCAATTCCTCTCCCTATACTCACCAAGGCTCATCTCAGCCTCTGTTTCAATGACACAGCTGCTTTGCTGCTTTGTGAGAAAAGGTTTGATTGAAGGTTTCTCCAGTGGGCAGGGCAAAGCTGTTCTTTCTCACACCTACTGTGAATGACAGACGGCTGAAGAAGTCTCCCGGGGTATAATGTCTTGTTATTTCCTACTGGCGGAACCAGATCAAGCCCGGTGGCAGGAGAGCGCAGCCATGCTGCCATTGTAATCTTCCACACTTAGGGAGCAAGCAGAATGCTCACCTTGTCATCGGCTCTTTTTAGCAGATGGCACCATGTCGTGGTCAGATCTTTTTACTCTGACAGATACCGTAGTAAATCCTGCAGTTTTTAAATGAAGAAGGCAGATCAAGGGAATAACAGTTCATTAGTGATTTGGGGGAATGGAAATAGGGTGATGCTAGCCTACATGTTATTAACATTTGTATTAGCTACCAAGCCTAATGTAACCTGAATCGCATCAACACTATTCTAGTTTACATTCAGTGCACTTCTGGGGGAGATTTACTAAAAGAAAAGATCAACACATCACACCAGGTTTTTCTATTAAGAACTTTCATGCAAACGAATTAAATGTGTGCATTTTTGTATTTACCATACAGTATGACTGGTCCAATATAAACCTGAGTCACAGACTGATTGTCTGGTCTCAGTAGTGAGGTGTGAGCATGAACTATTGCTGTCACATGTTTCCCATCAAAATCACACTGTTTATACTCTCAAGGTCAGATCCACATGTGTACAGAGTATAAAGTGATGCAGCTGTACTGTAATATGCACTCAGCGATTCTGTTGTATAAACTCTTTGCTCTCAGCTGGAGTACAGTTTGAACTAAGCAGAATGTTTTAATGGAAAAAAATAGGTTTAATAACACCATTATCTCTTCATCACTGAACTTTCACTGAATGTACTGTTTTGTCTTGAACTTGATACGCACTTCATTACGCCTTTTAAAATCTGTGGCTCCTAAACACATTTAGTGGGTGGGGCTATGGACCTACAAGCTGTAGAAAATTGTAAGTCAAACATAAAACTCAGGTACATTGTGAGAACATACTGTAGTTGCACCAAGGCCACTGAGCCTGCACCCATACATACATCTTGCATTTAGTGTCAATTACTTGGTGTTGACCTTAGAATGGTTAGAATCAAGTCATACCCTTACATTTTTGTTGTAAGACCCTTGAGATCTTTCTGTGAATGTGTTTGCCATTTTGAACATCTTCCCTTCTGCTTTTTAATAAAAGGTGATTCATGTTAGTTGGTAATATTAGGGAGTTTGAGAATAATTAAGAAGTGATGTGAATGAAAAAAATGTTAAATAAGTTAAATGTGGTTAGCTGGCATGGTAAAATTTCAAAGTTTTAAACACATTATTTAGGCACTAAGGAAACTACTAATAAGCAAACCACCCAAGACTAATATAGAACAACAGGCATAAGAATTTGTTTTGCCTTTTTGCATTTTGCTGTAATGTATTTGTTCAATAGAAGGCACAAAGCCTACCAACAACATGGCCTGAGCCCATCCACAGCTGCAGAAATGAATTTTTGGTTGCGGTGCATAACCATCATATACACGGCTTATGTATCAATATAATGCATACTGAACATGAACACTCCCCACAAAAGATGCAGGGCCAAATTACCCAATCCATGCCATGCTCTTGTACGGAGGACCACTTCTTTTCAACATTATTTTGGTCTTCCCCTTCCCCACCAATTCAGTCTGCCACACATGCTATTAAAAGATAAATTCTTATCCAAGTCTTGGTCATTTCAGGACTGAACTTCTGCACTCTTCTGGCTGGTCTTACTTTATATGTCACTACTCTTCTACAAAGCATCCAGGCTGCTGGCCCGGTCGATAGCCTCCCAAAGTTCTCTTGACTCCTTCACTGAGATCACTCCACATCACTGTGGGAACAAAGATCAAATGTAAACCTTAGTAACTCTGATTCCTGACCTAAGAACAGCTGACATGCCCTTCCTTAAGATCTAAGCAAAATTGCACTGCTTTAGTGTCCTTGCCTTTCAGTAGAGGGGAATGCTTCCCTCTTTAATAGTTCTCTTAAGGTACACTTTTTCAGACTGTTCTCTAATCAGCTATGATATGGGAATCCTTTATCAAAGCTTGGGGCACATTTGAGGACATGCAGCTTTTTAAATGAGTTAATTTGCAATAACATTACAAATTAAAGAGGACTGCTTAGATCTAGCCAATATTTATATAATACACAACTGAAGTAGCATAAGTGTTATTTTGGGAATAATGCCATATTCAAGGAGCCAGACGACAAGGTCAGCTGTTCCAATGTCACTTTCTGTTTGTGCTATAGTTGGTTTAAAAAAGTGCAAAACTACTGTAATGGTGCTGTGATAAAACACACACATTATGATAATCACTTGATTATATTTAATATTCTTTAAATAATTTGATATTTTTAATCTCTTTACATGTAAAAGTTCTGTAATGTAATGTAAAATAATGTAACCAAAGTTCTATAATGTGTAAAATGAGAGAGATTTGTGAATAACTCTGACCTAGCATTTCATTCTCTTTATAGCCATCAAGACCTTTGGCCATTGTACACCAGCCCGGATTAAACTTGCAGAATTGAGACCATGAGTCAGGGGAGTGAGGCAGGGGGCTTGGCAGTGATGACAACGCTTGACCACAGCCATGTTACATCACATATTCAGCCTTCACCTCCTGTTTACATTTAGAGCCTTTGCCGGGTTCCGGCCTGTCAGCTCTTCTACATCCTGGGCTTGGCAAGATTCCATGGAGACTGGTGCATCTTGTCTGGTTTTGGATGATCGAAAAAAAAAACTCTATTTTTAGCTTGACTGTCTGTGTGCTGAATTCTAAAAGCAGTGGGCAGAAATATAAATCCACAAAGCCACAGATTAATGCATTGAAATGCATAGAACAAATGTGTAGTACTAAGAAGACTTTGGGTTTTTTAATGCAGGGGCCTCCAAGTCAGGATAGAGATGTTAGATGAATACATTTTTAACTCAATCTAAAGCCTCTCTGTTGGGAAAAAAATATTCAGCTGCCACTCAGAGTGGGGGCTGCCAGTTGGAAGCACAAGTAAGATAACAAACCCCTAGCTTACAGGTTTCCATGTGTAACAATTGGCCTCCATCCCATTCTACTGCACACATAACTCAAACTTTTAGCTTCTTTTCAGGATTGATGCCTCATATTTTGGGCAGTCATTTACACATTGCGTTCGATTAACAGCAGGTTAGCATTGAGAAATTGAGAAATATTAAATGTTCTAAGCCATTTTGCATTCAGTACACACTGTGGCTGATCCATTGAACAAAGTGGTCATGCTATCTGTTTTTGATGTTTGATTGTAATTTATATATAGAGTGGAGGAAATAATTATTTGACCCCTCACTGATTTTGTAAGTTTGTCCAATGACAAAGAAATGAAAAGTCTCAGA
>JBBPDA010000132.1:6209550-6221750 GCA_037974385.1 Arnoldichthys spilopterus | reverse complement strand
GACCTGGAGGAACGTTGTTTCATTTTTACTGTGTACTGTGTATACTGTGAAAATGACAATAAACCTACTACTACTACATCATCAGTTGTGTACTCCTGCCTCATAAGGTGTTTCAGTCTTTTACCACAAAAAAATCCTCAGCTGAGGCAGGCCCAGCACAGGCTGATCTGACCAAGGTAAGTGTCACATGTTTATTAAGTTGTATTTGGCAGCTTCTATAATCTCTTATTGCTTTGGCCACAGCCAGTGACCTCTATCAGCAACAGTGGTAAAATCCTTTATTGCTGGGCCAGCCCTCTAATGCCTGCCTCCTTCAGTAACCTTATAGCTGAACTGGCTACAAAGCCCCTGCAGCCCACCTTCACCTTCCAGGTTCATTAGCACAAGTGATATACTGTTAGATATTGGTGCTAGTTATGTTGCGGTTCAAATATCATAGATCAGCACCCTAGTTTCAATATCTCATGGTATAGCACCACTTTGAGTGTATTATGGCAATTTTTCCACAGTTCATAATTATTATTATTTTTATTCAAGTGTAGACTTGCAACATCAGGTCTGCTGGTCAAGTCAGTACATAAACCAACAGCTTGAAAGCACTAGCTAACTTTTTACTAGTGTTTTTAGTTTTAAAACACATTTAAATATAATATCAATTGCTCACATCAGATTAAAAACACAAACTGAAACTGAAACATTAAGTTCTTTATATGCATTAAAGTTTTTGATAAAGAAATATCAATAAAATGAAAATGACTATTTATCATTGTGAACACACTCAAGCCACACAACCAAATGTGACTTCTGTATTTAACCCACCACACATGTACATGTGGGGCAGCGGGCAGCTATCAACAGCACCTGGAGAGCAATGTAGCAGGATGTTACCTTACTCAAGGGTACTTTAATGGTGCCCGGGGCCGGACTTGAACGTGTAACCTTAAGGTTTCATAGGCAATGTCCTAACCACTAGGCGTCCACTACCCAAACTAAGTCACCACTACCTACTGCCAGTAGGCACTTTCACATCAAAAAGTCACAGTTCTAGGGATGTTTTGTGAGGAGCTACCTATTAGTTCCACCTACAAATAAAGGCCTTTGCTTTTACACCACAAAAAGGAACACTGAAGTGATATTAGCCAGTCAGTGTTTTTTTATTGTATTGTATTATATTGTATTGCATACAAGAAGATGGAGGACACAGTAATCAAAGAGCTTAAACTTGTCAAAACCATGTTGTTTTTTTCTGTAGCAAAAAATCCCCAAACTAAACTTTTAGTTTTTCTATAAAGTTATTCAGATTTGGGCTTAAACATTAGTGTTATGGCAGAACACATTGATTTCTGCATTGGTTAAACAGCCTCATAGTCTAAACTGGACTTCAGATGTGTGCAGCAAATACGTTAATACTTTTTAAAAAAATAATTTTATACTTTGGGGTAGCGTGGCCGAGCGGTCTGAGGTGCTGGATTAAGGCTCCAGTCGTTTTGGGGCGTGGGTTCGAATCCCACCGCTACCAATGTGCTTTCTTGAGAAAGTGCAAGCAAGCTTCTTGGGCAGTGGTGGCCTAGTGGTTAGGACACTGCCTTTGGTCCTTTGGACCTTTGCCTAAAGGTCACTGGTTCGAGTCCTGGCCCGGGCACTGCTAAGGTACCCTTGAGCAAGCTTGAGCCATTGAGTCCCATTACACTGCTCCCCGAGCGCTGTTGATAGCTGCCCGCTGCTCCACATGTGATGGGTTAAATGCAGAGGTTGCATTTTGTTGTGGTGCTTGAGTGTGTTCACAATGACATGTCATTTTCACTTTCACTTTTTACTTATAAATAGTCACTTTCACTCTAAGAATGCTGAGCCTTCTGAAGGGCATGGCCATAAAGTACATCTGCCTCACCTGTTGCCTCTGTCTCTGTATATCATAGTTCTCATTAGCACATAAATGTGCAGTACTGATCAATAAGAACTCTTTTTATTGTAGCCTTGAGTATGTGAGCATAGTTTAAGTTACTGTTTTTACGTTGCTATTTTATACCAAACATTGTATTAAATTATTGCTGCTTGCAAGTCTCATTCATTTAGCGATGTATTGCTTGAATTTTGTGATCCAGAAGCACATTTTATTGATGCTGCACTGGAGAAAGTTGGCTGGGGGGATGCCTGTCTGACCAGAAGATTACCCCTTGAACCCTTAACATTGCCCAGAGAGGCATGAAATCATTTGGACACATTTGTCGCTGTTTTCTGGGTAGTGGATGGCAGTGTAATGGTGGTAATGGCAGGTGTTCGCATAAGGATGGTACTATTTTAGATTCAGTGTTGGACATCGGGGAACAAAGCTTGTCCCTGAGCCTCAGTACTTAATTGTGACCCCGAAAAAATAATTGAGACAGTAATTGAAAACCCAGACAAAGTCACCTGTAATTACTGGAGGCATACAAAGGGGAGCATTTGGATTCAGCAGTCGTTCTGCTGTGGGACTGATAAAGTCATTTGGGATTTAAAATGTACAAAAGTCAGCCACACTCCTTCTAACTTAATATTTTTGAGAGAATCCTAGATGTCAATAGTGTTGATCTAAAGATTAACCTTGTAGATTTGAAAATATTTTATTTTTATATGTAAGGTTAGTACACGTTTAAAAAGAGCCAAAACACTGAGCTTGTATCTATTTCCACAGTCTGAGCAGGCCTTTATCACTTTAGATCTAATCTCTATTGACTATCCAAAAAAGTCTGTCTGACTTTAGCACATCTCAGCGTAGGTCATCATGCAAAATGAAATTCCCTTAAAAAGATTTTTGTTGTTGTTTTAATTATAGAGTTTGATGTGGTAAAAAAAGCAACAATGTTATTTTAGCCATTAATGTACTATTACCCTCCTAGCAGTCCATTATACTGCAACAATTAGCCATTTTGAATTCATCATGCATCCAATGTTACAATAACAAACACATTTACATATGAGCCTCCTGAATGAATGTATTCTGAATGTGTATGGTCCAAAGTGTAAGCTCCAATCCAGTTCAATGTGTGAACTCTAGTTCCAGTTCAGGGTACTCCTTCTCATAGACATTTGTGTCTTGCAGAATGGGGAAAAGAGGAGGCATGCAGAAATACATTTTTTTCAAGCTTCATACACAGGTTACTCACAAAATGTTCATTACACAAGTTAGTTTACCTATTTGATCTATCTATCCATCCATTTATGTATTAATTAATGCATCCATCAATCCATCCATCCATCCATCCATTTACTCATTAATTAATTAATCCATCCATTCATTCATTTATTCATTAATTCATTCATCCATCCATCCATTAATTAATTAATTAATTAATTAATCAATCAATGTAATAATCCATTCATTCATCCATCCATCCATGGAATGTTAGATGACCACTACTCCTTGACCCAAAAATGAAACAGGATACTCTACCCTACATGGAAAAATGGCAAAATGGACTGGTAGTTGTAGCGATAGGGCTAAAAGAAGGGAACTGATTGGACTTTAGGACCCACCATTAAATTGTAAGGTTACTTTGTTAAGTGCTGTTATGAGCTCTTCTTTACTGCATCATGCACTTGTTTTTTGTCTTGTGTGGAAGGCCACAAGGAACACCATGAAGTAACTTAAAATGAGCGGAAAAAAGAAGGATATGTTTTATTCTTTACCTTTGACATCAGTGGTGTTTGACCTGCTGTCAAGGACCAGAGACCAGAGAGAAATAGACAACTGCAATACTGTCCTGAAAGCCAACTTGACATTCAGACTTCAAGGTGAAGGGCAGTGTTGGAGTGAGGCCTGTTGCCAGCAGGGTCGATGAAAGCACTGGGACTGCCTTTTAACTGGCAGGCACGTTTTATGTGGAGTGATAACAGAGTTTCATATTCTCCGGCCTCCACTAGCAGCATCAGGGTCGTCTGCTTACTTACACATTCTGTAATGTTGGCTTTGAGTATGTTTGAAACTGCATTAGCTTAAATAATTCTGACTGACATTACCTATTCCTAAAACACAGTCATGTGAAAAATATAAGTACCCCTAAGGAAAACTGTGATGTTTTCAACAAATTTGAGCCAACATTTCATCCTCTTTGATACGGTGCCTACAGATAAAGGTTATATACTTGAACAAAACAATGAGAAGAAGAAGATTTTTTGATTATTTATTTAACAAAAATATCAACAGATGTAATTTTCTTCTGTGGAGAAAGAAAGCATGCCCTTGGCCTCAGAAGCTATTATTGATCAATGATTAGGTTTCATTTGTCACTATAACAACCAAGTAACCGCACAATGTTATAGCTTTCCCCGGCATAAACACCATAAAAACATTTTTTCTATATTTCTCAGATTATCACTTGACTTGATGTGAGATTTAGAGTCCTGCGAAGCATTTCTAATTGCTCATATTAGGAAAGCAAATACTCTGAAATTACAACATGCTGACAGTTTCCTACAAAATAGACTTAGTAAAGCCATCAGCAAATTACTGAGATACACTTCACTGATCAAACAGAAAAAGTAACTTACATTTTGATTTTGTAGTTTATTTAACAAAAAAAAACATGGAGTCATCAAAAACAAAAAAAAATGTTAGTTTTTATTGAAATCAAATATTTTTTTTAAACCCAGTTTTCCCACATTTAGATGTAGAGATCAGAACAGAATGGATAAAACCCTATAATCATGGCCGGTTTAACATGCAGGTTATCAGATTTTTAGCTTATCAGGCAAAGCATCTCAACAAAAAAATCAATTGAGCTGCAAGTCTGATGCAACTTTTTTTGAAATATGCACTTTGTAGGCAATATCTGACCACTCAAGCATGTGATCACAGGATGGGTCTTGGGGCTTATATCATACAAGTGCCCTTTGTTTGGCATGTATAATCAATGTCATTAATTTTGACATCCTTCAAGATGTATTACTCCTTACCCCAGAAGGGAATGCTCTTCTGCCCCTGGTCTGTCATGGATGCATGCATCACCACAGCACTGGAGCAACACTGCAGAATTTTGAATATCAATAATAAAAAATGTCAGGAAGGTGTTTCAATAATTCAATAATCCAAAACAAATATGAGTGATGATGGGCTATAAAGCTCTTTGTTTGCAGTAATGGTGGTATTTTACTACATTAGGTTTCCTCTGGTTTGCACAAGTGAAATTGTATGAAATTGAAGCCTGAACAGTACTCGTACTTATGGCTTAAAGACTTGACCCAGTCCGACAGGTAATACTAACTTTAAAGCACAAAGCTGACCCAAACCTGACCCAAACCTGACCAGAACCAGAAGCTGCTTGCAAATACCCTAACAGATAAGTTATCACTGATATGCTTTAACAAATATTATCTTAGAAAGCACTTAAGATATTTATAAAGTATTTAATACATCTGTAACACTCACAGGACCCTATTTTGCAGAAGTGGAAGGTGTGACACCAAGTGTTTTTGCTAGTTTATTAACAGAACATTCCTCATTTTCATGCCACGTTTGCTTGTTTTCAAAATAGCAACTGATTTTGCACACAATTATTGCTTGTGGAAGTGCTGCTTTTTTAATGTGGTGTGGCTGGACACCTGCCTTCATGTTGTTAATTTCATGCAGTGAAATGACATTGTGCTTTTGACCAACAAAAACCACATCTAAAATAAATGTTGTATTATTAAACCTGCCTGCTTCAGTAACGTGTGGGTGCACAATGCTCATTACAGACAGATACATGCTCAAAGAACATTAATGGCATTCGAAAGGCTTAGGTGAAACAGTGCTGCTCCCATGAATGATTTTCACTCTTCACACAAGCCGGTCATTTTGAAAACTGATCTGGTTTAACAGGTAAACATGCCATTATAATAGCAATGCATCACAGCTCAGGCACCCCTGCCTTTTAAAGATGATGTGACATGCCATTCTGAAGGGTTTATTGTATGTTACACCCAAAACACAACCATGATTGATTAAGTGGACTACCTTTTTTGTGCCTTGCTCTGGCACAAAGTCTGCTTTTTCCACCATCAAAATGAATTTGGACACATCCATTAATGTTGCACCTTGTGTTTTAAGCTTTGCACTAGATTCTCACATTAGAGCCTGCAGTGTTTATTATCAGTATTGTTTTTCTCTTGTGGAATAAAATGAAAATAACAACATAAAAATGTACTTATTGGAAAACAGAATTGAGCAGACCTGAGCTCAATGTTGGACATGAAAAATCATCCTAAACCCTGCCTGATAACCAGCCCAAAGCACAATATTTATTAAGGCCCTATTGGGTTGGAGTCAGGTAGCAGACCTCCAACACTGTTGCTCTTTTTAAGAGACATTGCAATAAGCTCTAATTTGAATTAAGTTTAATTCATGCACTTGTTTTCTTGAGGCCCCGTCATCTTATCCTATTTTATCCATGTCCATTTACCCTGGCCTTGTTGACCTGTTAGATGTTACTTGCCAGTGTTCTTGAACCTCATGATTTGCACATTAAGCATGGACTAAAAACACTGCTTAAACATGCAGTGGAGCAGGTAGAATTGAATGACAGTTGCGCCACATGATGTCTGTGGGTATTGAGAATACCCTGCCTGTATTTTGCACTGGAATGAAGACTCACACACCATTTCTCAAAGCAATATAGCAGTCAGTTTTGTATCTGGATGAGGCGAGCTCTTAGCATACTAATGCTGATCACGCCCTGGTGCTCAACAATGCTTCATGGCTGGCAGCTGGAAAAGAGGTGGTTTACTGGCCTTCAGCTTCTCAGAAATGATGTGTTCTCGTCCCATATGAGGGCTAACAGAGCATGAAACTGGCTGCTCAATTGAGAGAAAAGGTATCTGTTCAAGAAAAAAAATAACAGATGAAGGTTTGTGTTGCTGGCCATCTAAATGAGATTTCTGCATTTCTCTAAGCAAAAAATTCATCATTAAGCAGTCATCGGCAGGCCAACAGGCTGTCTCTACAGTTTCCTCTGGGAATACTCTGAATGTCTGTCATGTGTTTTGCTCTTTTGCTGTTGGTGTTCCCTGCTCAACGGTCAAAGCAGAAAGCTTCTAAGAAACTCCTGAGATCAAATGAACCCGATGACCCTCTCAGGAAAACTCTCGAATTTTCGATTCATGGCCCGCAAGCCTTCCCAAAAGGTGATTGATGATGAGCGTCTCCTTGGAGATGTACAGTTGCAGGTTTTTAATATATTCTTGTGCCTTAGCGCAGCAATGACAGCAGCCTTTGGTGCCTGGTGTGCGCTGCCTCACTAATGCAGGAGCAATAAGCAGGCAATGAGGCAAACTCGTGGTCTTGGCTGATTATTGTGATGCCCATACATCATAATCACCACCATGGCCTTTTCACGTTCGGTTCAGATTTATTGGCAGTCATTTTGCTCCCTTATCTATTGCCCAGGACCCTTGGACAAGCAATGAGTGTCCATTATCTGATCCATACCTTCACCTCTGCTTTACAGCTGATTGCTGTTCTGGACAACTGCAGCCAAATGTCCCTCTATTTCTATATCTCTCTTTAAATGCCTATGTTTGTCCCTTCTCTCTCTCGTGCTCTCTCTGAATTTCTGTCTCTTTTCTTCTCCGTCTGTTTCTCTCTTCTCTCTCTCTTTCTCTCTCTCTCTCTCTCTCTCTTTCTCTCTCTCTTTCTCTCTCTCTCTCTCTCTCTTTTTCTCTCTCTCTCTCTCACTCTCACTCCCTCCCTGAATCCCTACATCTTTTTTTCTGGCCTCTGTTTCTCTTTCATTCTTTATCTCTCCTTTTTTACATTTACATGTTTCTTGTTTATCCTCGATCTCTATCTCTAAATCCCTCTTTAAATTCTCTATTTGAAATCTCTCTGGGCTTCTGTTTCTCTCTCTTCCATTCGTACATACTCTATGTGTATGTACTCTATCTCTTTCTTACTCTCTCGCTCTTCTTTGGCCTCTGTGTCTCTCTCATCATCCTCTTTTTCCTCTGTCTCTGCTATTCTCTCCCTGAGTCTTGCTTTTACTTTTTTTCTAGCCTCTGATTCTCTCTCTTTCTCTCCTTTTTCCTTTTCCCTCTTTTCTTTTACTCTCATTCATTCTCTCCCCCCACACACACCACAGTTTGGTGAGGACTGTATTGACATTCTCATCCACACCCTGTTTTAACAGTTGTATCAATAATTCACACTCTGTCTGTGCTGGTGGGTTTTAAGGGAGTGTGTTCAGTGGAGTGTCAGAAGGCCGAGTGGTCGGCCCTTTATCAGTTCCACCAAACCACTGAGCCATAAGCTTTCAATCCTGCTTTTTTCACCTCTTATCACCCTGCAATAAACATGACGGGGACTAACGGAGGGCTTCGGACGTTTTCATTAATCCACCTGATTAATAGAAGCGCCCTCGAGGAAGTAAAGCATAAATCAAGACTTACACAGGCACGCGGTGGAAATGAAAATATAATGAACCCTCGATTTATGTGATGACGCGTAGCGTCAGACTCACTGGCTGTGTGGCAATGGTATTTCAGAATGAAATGTGTCTACCTACTCCATTCATCTGTGCGGAGCAATACACTCAATTCAGATGATGTAGTGCTTGTCATTTGAAGATATGACTATAAAATAATAGCAGATCTGCAGAACTCGTCATTGTGGTGAATAATGACAGTCAGTGACATTTGTTACATTTGCGCCAATGATTAGCAAATCATCACAATACCACAGCAATAACAATGTCAATGTCTCTTACTCTTTCTCTTTCCCTCCATTGGCTTTGATTGAACCATATAAGGAAAGAAAGGTTGCAGTTCCACCTACTGAGATATGTGTGTCATTGCAGATTGTCTTTCTGTGTTTTTTGTGCTTTAGACAAAACATAGTAATCCATATAATACATTATTTATAATCATGTAATTTATGCTTAAAACATGCAAATTTAAAAGAGTACTTTGATATTTTACAACCTCTTCTCTATCTGCCATATGTGTAGCATACAGTTGATTAACATGCACAATAATTTCCTTGTGCCTACAAAGGAACAAAAAGCCCATTGACTCAGAACACACTTATAATAGGCAGAGCTAATGTTCAGAGTTCAGAGCTAATGGCTTTTCTGGCTCTTTTACTAAGTGCAGGGAACTGTGTCAAAATTCCTCACTGTACTAGTTGTACACACCAAAAAAACTGTTTGTCATAATTATTGTAGTCCTTACACTGAATTGCATAGTAGTCATGCTGCCCCTTGTCCTCTCTGAGTGAAGAGGTGTTAAAAGTCACCAGTGTCATTGCAAATCAATGAGGTACAGTATGGCAGCCAGAGAGTCTTCAATAAGTACAGATGGTCAGCATTTCCCTTGAGTTGATTCTGCTTCACCTACAGGCCAGACAGTATTTTCTGGACCTCCTCCTCCATTACAGTTTTTCCACACTTGCTAAGATGTATTTCTTAAAACCTTCTCAAAACTGTAAACACAAAACCCATCTGATTCTTCTTGCAAAGTCAGACATTCACCTTTTCATGGGTCACAGGTCAAAATAACACCGCTACGGAGCGTTCATTAAGTTCCACATCAAAAACTGAAAAACACAGCGCCAGATAAAAAGCATAATGTTTATAATACAGTAACTGCATTATTTGTTTTCCAAAAAAACATTGGCAACTCAGTAAGACAGATAAGATACTGCATATTGTAAATACTGTCATCGGTACAGTTTTGAAGTCTTTGAATTTACCACATCCATACAGTAATATACAGTACTACAAAAAGCCAAAGAAAAGAGACAGAATGAAGAACACATACCACTGTAAACATTATCTGTTGCTGGTGCGGCCTTCCACATGTCTAAAAAGGTGCAGGGCTACTGCAGGCTTGTTACAGAGCAGTGAAATCATGTCACAGTCACAGCACTATGAATTGGTTTCATATAATTTCATATAAGATTCCAAAAGAAATCAGATAAGATTGTGTAACAATGTGTATAACTGTTCTGCATTTTCTGTAGCCAAGCAAACAGGTTGGTTAATCAAACTGAATTTTCAGTCACATACTGTTTAAAAAAAGTAAAAAAAAAAAAAAGAAAAGAAAATGATAATAAAAAGAAGAAGAAGAAGTAAATTCAAACAGTCTGTGCAGCTTATTTTCTCTGTATGGAGTTTAAGGCAATGAATAAAATTCTTAAAAACTTTATTAGTATTTTCATGGTATAAGAATTTACATTTACATTTATTTTAAAGAGTCATGGTTAAATTCAGTGGTCCATTTCATACCAGGGTTCTGTTAGGTGCACTATGAGCCTACCTGACAGAAGAAAATGGGTGTTTGTTTTCCTGTAAATGGCTCGTGATGTTGCTTTGACCTCAGGATGTCAAGTGTATGCACTGATGATGAATTAGTAATTGTGGTAGTCAGTAGGCTCACTGAATAACATTACCGCTGCTTTGCTCATCCGCTCTGAGGCCCAGGTTAGAGGCGGGTACATGTGTACAAACACAGTTGATGCATTAAGACAGCGGCTTGAGGTGTTTAAAAGCCCTTGATTTATGATTGCAAGTAAGTTGCTACTGTTTGTACTGTTTGAAAATTGCTGTTTGCTGCTGAAATGTAAACAGAAAGGCCATAACAGATTTTTAAAAATGACTGAAATGGGATCTTTATTTTATATGGCTTTATATTTTCAAAAGGTCCTCCACACTCATAATGAACAAAACGTGTTTCTTCTTTTAGAGCTACACTCCAAAGACCCTACTGGCATCTTTAAAGCTGAGTACCATCAAATTTTAAACACATGAATGGGATGTATATTAATGTATGTATATAAGGTATTTTGGGTTGGGTTCATGTGGAATGTTCCATTTTAAGAATGAACCAGACATCTGACACATTTAATTCTTCCAAAAGCTACTTTGCTGTAATGTTAGATGAAATGCTAATGAAGACACTGTTCTGTGATAGTTTTACATTGGCACTGTGGCCTAACATATATTTTTAAAACGAATTTATGGCAGAGAGGTATACACAGTAAGGCATAAAGGTCTCCAAAGAAACATATTTTTGGATTTTCCACTACTTCTCTTTAATGCTCAGTTTCACCTTAAACCACTCTGAATGACTGTGTTTATATTGCAGTGACTGAATGATGCATAATTAGTCATGCTCATTTTTTCCTGTTAACAGGGAGAGCATAGCAGCATATGACATTGCGGTTAACCCATATACTAGGAGTTTCTGTGCTTCCATTCAGCCTGATCTACTATCTCTGGGGTTTCCAGCAGGATTGTACTTTCAACCAGATCATCCATCACTGGGGCTGCTCATCTGTCTTCAGACCAGTTCAAGCATCTTCATGTGCTTCATATACTACCCAAACCCTGTTACATGCAGATAATGATAGAAATGTTATTTTATCAGTTTCCTCCTCATTGCTGAGGTTCAGATCATAGTAACATGAGCTCCACCGAGGAACCCTTGAGCAAGGTACTGCCCCCTGTGGACTTTGTGTGAGAGGTGTGTTCACAATGACAAATAGTCACTCTGTCCCCATATGAGTCTTGGTTCCTCATGAGATTTTGTTCTCTAGCTTAGGGAATCTTTCTTTGCCTTTGGCTTGCTCCTTGCAAAAAGCTCTACATAAAAAATACTAAAATTTAACTGAACGCTAATAACGAATGGTTAGGTATTTAAATGATAGAGTAGGTTATACACACTCTTATAATTGCACATTCTATGTGTTATCTGCATTAGACGAGTCTCTACTTCTAAACAAGCCTTTTCTCCATGTGTTAACTCCTCCACAATTCCATGTAATTAGCCATTGTGGAAATTACTTCTGCTATTGTGCACACGGGTTCCATCACTTCAGAAAGATTATTTCCCAACATCAGGGAATCAAATAAATCTCAAAACAAATCAGATAGCAGCGGAGCATGAAACACAGTAGTTCTGCTCCAGAGATGGCTATAAATAGAGCAGGAGCAGCAAGGGAGCGTACAAAGAACAAGAGAGACGTGCATAAATACATGCAAAGACATTCTGGCCAGATCGAGATATGGAGTTTACCTTTGGGCTGAGATTTGAGTTGGATAAATATTTGTTTTGACTGTGTTTGTTGAACACACAGGGGAAATGCATGTGAACATGACGAGCTCCAGGGAGCCAGAAAAAAGCAAACCAAAATGCTTCAGAGATTTTAATGAACATCAGGCATCATGTCCCTTTTGAACTTTTCAGGATTT
>JBBPDA010000132.1:6184899-6209450 GCA_037974385.1 Arnoldichthys spilopterus | reverse complement strand
GAAAAAAGCAAACCAAAATGCTTCAGAGATTTTAATGAACATCAGGCATCATGTCCCTTTTGAACTTTTCAGGATTTGTAATGAGCTTCGGGATGGCCAAGCCTTGTGAGGCCTCCTAAACCGTATGTGGTGGTTTTAATTCAGCAGGGCTCCTATCTGTGTTTCTTTCCCTTGCTGTAAGGCTGTTTTCCCTGTTACTCTTGTATGGCTTTTCTCACCTGTGCTTTTAGACCTGGATTACTAAAAAATTGGGATAGTATCTGTGATAAAAAATATACTATATTAATAAAATGGAACTGAATCAACTAAACCTGCAAAAACTGAAAAAATTCATACTGTAACAGTCAAAATGTACCTTTAAGGCATAGAGAGGAAGCAAAGAAAGAGTATCATCAGCCTGTGTCTTTAGTTAGTTAAGCTTGTTAAGTGATGCACATAGTCCTTTCGCCTCACTGTAAGAAGGGCCCGGGTTTGTTCCCCAGGTCGGCCACGGGTGCCTTTCTGTGCGGAGTTTGCAAGCTCTCCCCGTGTTTGAGTGGGTTTCCTCCAGGTGCTCCACTGTCCAAAGGCTGTAGTTAATTGGATACTCTAAAAATGCCTGCAGGTGTAAATGTGTGTATGGCTGGTTGTCTGCCTATATGTTGCCCTGCAAAGGGTTGGCCTCCTGTCCTGGGTGAACCCCACCTTGGGCCCAAAGTCAGCTGGGATTGGCTCCAGCTTCCCCATGACCTGGAAATGGAAGAAGCGGTTTGGAAAATGGATGGGCAGGAGTGATACACATGCTGTCGCTTAATGCCTGCTGCTGATCTACATTTACTTTTCATATCTCTCCCCAACAGTAATGTTTAGGTTTTGTGTAGCTTGTGTTTTGTTTGTGTATGACCAAGTAGAAGCCATACAACCGGGCTTGATATGATTGAGTTATTTATTTTTTCATAAAAAATTGTAAACATTGTAAATCCCAGTATCAGTAATCTATGTGACTTTCTGCTCCCTGCCTTCTGAGCTACCTTAACCTCAATACACTGACCTAGCATGGATAGCAAACTGTGATTGAAACAATGGAGAGCAAAAGCATTAAGTCTGCATTGATCTCTAACATCTTGCTTGTTTATTGGCCATTGATTCACCGCTGGAAAATCAGCCATGCTGCGTATTGATTTATTGACTGATGGTTGAAATGCTGTTGATCTAACATCAGTAGGGATGTTGATCTAAAGTGTTGATTTACTCTGTAATTGTTCAGTGTTGACTTTGCTCAAATACAGGGCATTGCATAGTGGTAGACAAGTGCAATGAGGGCTTTCATTGACCCACCAACCTTCTGTATGCAGAGGGATGGTAACACCTACAGCTCCTTAACATGTCTTTACACATATTCAAGACTGGAGGTCTGATCCCTGTCCAGCCAAGGAAATCCCCAGGTAAGTCTATAGACATTTACATTTACTTTCCTTCATTTGGTTGACGCTTTTATCCAAAGCGACTTCCAAGATACAGGAATTATCAAGAATTTAAGTTGACAACACTGAAATGAGTGCTACAAAGAAGTCAATGTATCTACCATTTTGCCATGACTGTACGGCCTTGTGTTGCTGCTCACAAATTGTTGTGAGAAGGGATGATTGACAACGCATAAACAACCTTAAAGGAAGTTAATCAATGTGAGTATTGACATTGCACCAACCACTATTCAAGCATCAGTGAGTGCTGGATCAATGTTCAACATGATTTCCCTGCATTGAATCATGGCCAGTATAACAAGCAAGACCAAGTCAAGTCAAATTGACAATGTAAATTTAATGTGAGAGATCTGCACTGATTCAGTGGTTTTGCTCAATATAAAAGCAACATTCAACCACAGTTTGCTGTCTGGGATATACAGTATGTAAGCATTATTTTAGAAAATTTGTTATTACAAGTAAATTATTGCAATACAATTGTGTTTCTAAGAGAAAAAATATATATTATATATTATATATATATATATAATATCTATTGAAATGGGGGGTTAAGGTGCTCATACACATGCCCTTGGCCACAGTGCCCTTTTTGGCCAAGGTTAGTGACCCCCATTTGTTTGGCTTCATTTTATTACACCTCCCATCAACAAAATGGTTTGTTCACCTCCTGTTGACAAAAATACAGTGTATTCCTGCCCAGTTTGTATCATGCATGTGTGAACGTTTTACAGTTTTATGATTTCAAACTGTTAATGAGACATAAAAGCTGGGCTGGGGACTGCTTTAGCCTCATGGTTGGAGAAGAGGGCTTGTGACCAGCGGAACCGGCAGGGAAAAATGTGGGTGGGATGAGTGACTGAATAGTGCTTTCCCCTTTTCAAATCCTTGGTTGAAGTGCCCTTGAGCAAGGCACTCAGCTCCTAAGCTGCCCCCTGGGTGCAACTGTACAGTGTACTGCTCCTACTCCTGGTGCGTATTTTCATGGTTGTCACAGATGATTACATGCAGAGGACAAATTCACGGCACACGGTGTGTGTGTGACATGAAATCTGACTTTAACTTTCACTTAAAAAAATCCCACTTTGGAGGAATGGATTGCAGCGTTGAAAAGAGATACACAAGCTGATTTTTGCACTTAGACTTAAGACTTGCCCAGGCCTTAATGTGCGCCTGTCCCTGCTGGAACAGGATCCAGGCCTTCCCAGACTGGGACTGGTGCCTATTTGGTTGGATCCAGCATCTGAAATGGTGGAAGTGGAAGTGGAAGTGATTATTTGTTTTGTGAACACACCCCTTCACACAAATAGGACCGTAAGAAAATGTGACCTCTGCATGTAACCCACCCACACATGGAGCAGAATGCAGGAGTGGAGCAGGGCAGTAACTCAGCGGTACCTGGGCCAGGACTTTAACATGCAACACTAGAAATAACATGGGCAAGTCAGTAACCACTAGGCCACTAATGCCCCCTATGATCAAAATCTGTAAATAACTGTTGTGTATTTAATTTTATCTTATTTGAATGTATGTGTTTTAAATCTGATTTTTAGAAGAAGAGGAAGCGAGAGACAACAATCAGTCTGATCATGCAGTGATGCCTTTTGTGACCTCATGAACCTCAGCAATAAGCTGATAAAACATCAACAGACAATAAAATTTGTTAAATTTCTACAAGCCAGGAGGTCAGTGGGACCCCCAAAGTCATTGCAAAAAATGGGCCTAACACTGATTATTAAATGTGAATATATATGTTATTTTTTCATGATGACAGTTGTGTTTAGTTTTAACAGCAAGCACATAGGCTTTGTGAATATTCTGATCTATTTCATGACTTTTTCTCTCACCCTGACCCTCAGGAAGAGCATCCTCTCTGTGTTCCGGGGGCTCCTGAAGCACTGGCCTTACTGCGGAGTTTAGCTTTATCACTGTTTGTTAATTGCTGTTTTATTAACAGCTCAGAGTTTGTGACTAGTCTGAGTGATGTAGGGTGTAAAGCTGCCAAACAAAACACAGAAGATAAAGGAGGCCATGAGAGTCCACAGCAATGGAGCTAGAAGGACTGGAGTAGTATTGCAAAAATGTCACCAAACATTTTGATATAGATTTCCAAAATTCGGTGACATTTTAGATATATTAGTCTCAGAGATTTGTTTTTATTTGGGCTGGAATATCAAGCAGTCAAACTCATGGCGTTAAGATTTAACAACCTGTAGTGTGTATAAGGAACAGTAGAGGGCGGCACATGCTAATGCATTTAACCTATATATTATAAAACAGATTTATTTGTAGATATTTCTGTTATTTCTATAAAAAAACGCAAATAATTGTTTTCATATTAAAAACAAATGTTCAGCAAAAGTTTAATTAAACAATAAAGAACTTTAGATTCATTTACATTAATACGTTAAAATTACTCAACAGATATTGATATTTTTAAAAAAAAAAAAAATTTCTTGTACATTTTTTTAAAAAGCTTATATTTTGTTGGAAATCGATATTTTATATGATTTTTATATACTGTTTTTCTGTGTAACAGCCTTTAAAGTACTTAAAGAAATGAATTAAATTTATTAAAAAGAAGCTAAACACAAATATTTTTAGATAAATAAACATAACATTAAAATGTGTCATAAATAAAAAACGGCTTTAAAATTAAAACGTTTTTTAAAAGAAACTTCTATTCTCGCGATACTGCGAGCTGTCATCACGTCACGCCGTAATCGCAGTGACCAATCAGAGCAAAGCGGTTCCAGAGCGGCCATGGCGCTCAGACTGGCGAGTTCGTTGTGAAGTGTGTTAAAGTTTTTTTTTTTCTCCGAAACCGAGCTGTTCGTGTGGAATCGCGAGCTGTCGGGGGCGCAAAGCAGTGACAAAAGCGGCGCGTATACATTCGGTAAGCGAAACGATATGCACAGGGGTTTGAAATGTCATGTCCCGTGGGTTGTTGTGCTTGAGCGTAGCTGGAGCCGCCGCTGGGCTGCGGCTTCACTCCCGTCCCCGACCACCCTCACCCTTCACACCTGCATGTTTACCAGCCCAGACCTCGCCGTTTAGTTCCAGAGAGACTGGGAATAGGCAGGGTAACGTCGACAATAGCACCAAGAGTTTACTGTTGTTCGGTGTGGTGTGGTATTAGCATGCTGAAGGGGAATATAAAGGCGTCCACAGCTCATTGTTTATTCACCTTCATCCTCAGACCGAGCCACTCAACACATACAGCTGACCATTAGAATACTGACCCATTTCAATCTTTAACAGTCCTTGATGAGCATTTAACGTTACAAATCCTCTGTATTTTGCGTCGGTAGTGATCCAGCCCGGCGTCGTCTAATAGGACGATTAGTGTTGTCACATTTATTACCATTGTTTCTTGTTTGTAAACCCTTCTAGATAGACAGATTAAAACTTTATTAATCCATTGGGAAGGTTCCTTCGAGAAATTACGTTTTCAAGCAGCAGCACACCGGCATAGTTGTAAGAGGTTATACATGAATAAAAGGAATAAATAAGTGAAATATAAATGAATAAGTAAAAGAGAAATGAACAAAAGACAAAAAATATAAGAAATATAGAAATATATATAAGACAAAATAAGAAAGGCTAAGTGTAAAGTAAAAATGATGTAGTAGTAGCAGCAGTCTGTAATGATAAATGGTTGTGGGATGAAAAACAACACAGAGTAATGATACATTTGGGATGTAGCAAAAATAAGTAATTGTTATTGCACAGTAGGTAATTATAGTAATTATTGCACAGGTAATAAATAGTTTTAAGTAGTTGTAATGAATTATAGCACTGCTTCCCTTTCACAGTCATTGTTTATGTTTATTAATAAGAATGAAGATGCTTCACCTGTCAGATTCATTTCTCGCTTTCTCGCTTTCACTGACTTACAAAGCTGTAAGGACACATGTGGGATGAACATAATAAAAAACGGAGATCCATCAAGTATTTTTGGATTTATTCAAAAGTAAAGAGACTTTTTATTATTTTCTAACAAAAAATACCAGCTAAACTCAGAATAAAATGTATAGTAAAGTATTATTTTTGAAATTAAACTCAATTTTTGTCATGGTACATTTGTCTTTAGCCATTTTAAATTTGAATGATGTTTCTGTGATCTTCTGATCTGAAGTTATGAAGTTTCAAAGACAAACTAGGTGCAAATGACCAAATTCACCCCTGCACAGTTAAATGTATTCAAATATTGTTTTGATCATTGCAGATGATTAATTTTTGTATATCCTGTGCAGAATATGCACCTAACCCTTAGGGAATATGTACCTTTTGTCTTATTTCAGCAGTAATTCTGTTTTCCAGTTAAGCTGAGGATTATCTGTGTAAATCCATATGTATCCAGTGCTGACAGAAAGCACACACAATGGCAAAGTTTTAATATAAATGTTTTGCCAGAAACAGTGAAGAATTACTACAGCGGAGCAATTTGGGGAAAATATCTTATTGTAATTTTTTCCCCCCAGTATTTTGATTGCAATTTAAGTGGGATTATTTTCTTTAAATTGTGTTAAATGTAACTTTAACAGTTGCCAAGCTCTACACGATTAGATTTCACTTTTATCATTAACCCCCAATGAAAACTCATCAGTTTTGGATAATATAGCATACAATTAAAATTGGAGGCCTTGTGATGTAAAAATTCCTTAAGAAAAACACATATATACCTCCACTACCTGGTGGCTTTAAGGTAAAAATAGGTAGACAACAGATGTTGATTTTTTACATCACAGGCTTGACTTTTTAATCTGAAAACAATGAATTAAAGAGTCATGTTGAAATAATTCGCTCCTTTCTCCAGGCTTGACTGATTATGTCAGAATAATGACTTATTTTCATGCTGGGTTGCCTGGCAAGTTTTCTCAACATTTTTACTTATGCCGTATTAATGACTTGATTTCTTATTATTATCCTTAAACAATGATTCATTTTCTCCAAATCCTGACTTCATCTAGAAATAATGACTTTGTTTATTAAAATCGTGGCTTAGTTAAATCTTTTTAAAATCGTTTTCAGTTTCTTTTTTTTTATTTTTGAATAACTCTGAAGAGAATTATCTTTAAATAGTGGCTCCGTCTACACAGCCCCTGTGTCTGTGCCACCTTTAGAATTGTAGGCCATGACCCTGTTTCCCCACAGCAAACGCTGACCTTATCTTTATTTGGTGAACTGTGGAGGACTCTCGCTGCACCCTTCATAGGGAATGTGCGCTTCCCTCCACTGACTTTTTATGGAAAACTGGGGCTTGGCCATGGAGTGTCATAGACGTGAGGCCGCTCCGCTCCTGTGTAGGCCCTGAGCTGCTGGTATGCAGGCCAACGGTAGTAGTTGCTGTTATGTGATGTTGCATCAGAGGAGTGCTGGCTGCTTTTTCAGCTCCGCCACTTAGTGTTGTGTTTGTTGTTGAGCACACTTGGTTACATTATCATCAGGACTGGATTAAACATTTCAGAGGTTCACAGAGAAGCTGAAGTCACGTCCGCAGCCGAGCACTTTCAGTGTGAGAACTTTCTTCCATGTTCCCTGACTCAGATATAACCATGTAGTTCAGTGTTTGTAAGAAGTAGATAGTCATACAATACTTCAGTATTATTTGGGTGGATTTGTATTTTTGATTAAAAATGCTTGTATTTGGCCGGTAGTTGTTGAAGGCTGGTGTTGGCCTTCATTTCTCTATTTTGTGTTTGAAAGCTTTTTTATGACACAAAAATTGTAGTTTAAACAATACATTTATCCGGTGAAAGCCTGTTAATATATGGGAAAGTTTTACACAACCTCAAAACACAATAAACTGCATTCGGCCAGGTGGCTGTTGAAGCAGAAAGAGCAGAGATGCATAAGAGATCACATGTTTGGGAGTACTTTAAATTATCGGACAAAAATACTGTTGCAGAATGTGCGTTCGCATACCATGCAGGCACAGCAATTTTATGAATCATCTTAAATATGTAAATGTAGTTATCCTTATTGATTGGTAGGCTACATGTCCAACAACACAACTGCTTACAGTTTATTTGTACTTCCAACAACGTGCACTGTTAATACATTGTTGCTGGCTACTAGATATACATTGAAATTCCAAAACTTATCAAGTTTCATTTAGAGCAAGGGTGTCTAATCCTGGTCCTGGGAGGCTGGTGTCCTGCATAGTTTGGTAGTTCTCCTCAAACAAACTAACTACACCTGGCAATTAACAGGTGCACTGAACCAGGTGTGTTTGAGCAGGGAAATCACCAAACTGTGTTGGACACTGGCCCTCCAGGACTGGTGTTGGACACTCGTGATTTAGAGATTTAGTATTAAATACTTGTTTGAACATAGTAGCTGAGCATTCAAATCTTTTAAATGTCTGGGAAGTTAAAGTTTTACGCTCTACAAGTCTTTAAAAGGTACTACACTGTCTTTGAGGGTTCACCTCAAGTTACTTGGGTGGTGCCCCCAAGGGTACGTCTTCAGTACACAGTTATGTAACATAATTGTATAATAATCTAGAGGTCAGCAATGAGGCAAAAATGTATCATAGTTCAAAAAATGTTCAGAGTACACGATAATTCACAATGGTTATTTTTTTTCTGCCAGCGGATCATTTGGAAGGCACAAAAAAGAACCAACAGTGTCACAATACAATGATTTTATCATTCTTTTACACCCTGCATAGCACTTAATGTAGTTAAACAGGGCTAATTATGCTCATTTTATCATGAAATACAGTTGGTCAAAGTATATGAAGTACTGATACACTCAGGAAAGCATTTTGTGGTCTAGTTCATCACAGTACAGATAAATATTGTCATATTGCCCACGTCTAGCATATTTCATTGCAGTTATACATTTTAGGCTGGACTGACTCTTCTCTTGGTCATTTCTTTTTCTACTTAAGAAGGCAAAAGTATGACCCTTTCCCCCGGGAAAGTGAATGGTGTGTACTTTTAAAACACCTATAAGGTTCACAACTAGACTACTTGTGTGACCTTTATAACCATTATTGTACCTTTTGAGGAAACACTGTTGTACCTCGGTGAACAAAAATGTATCAGTACCCTTTTCCTTTATAATAGGTTCATTCTTTTTACAAAATGACTGTATAATTCGGCGGCACGGTAGTGTAGTGGTTAGCGCTGTCGCCTCACAGTGAGAAGGTCCTGGGTTTGATCCCTGGGTCGGCTATGGGTGCCTTTCTGTTTGCAAGCTCTCCCCGTGTTCGTACGGATTTCCTCCGGGTTCTCCGGTTTCCTCCCACTGCCCAAAGGCTGCAGTAGGTTGATTGGATGCTCTAAAACTGCCCTTAGGTGTGAATGTGTGTATCAGTGGTTGTCTGTCTGTGTGTTGCCCTGTGATGGGTTGGCCTCCAGTCCCTGGGTGAACCCCGCCTTAGGCCTATAGTCAGCTGGGATTGGCTCCAGGTTCCCAGCAACCCGAAAACGGAAGAAGCCGTTTAGAAAACGGATTGACTGTATAATTCATTTAGCTGAAACTGATTTATACATCATATAAACTGTATTTTTGTAATAATCAGTGTGTAATTATTCATTAGTCAATATACTAATAATTATTGTTACTTTCACTACAATTTACTTACAGAATTTTCATAGTAATACATTTGTAGGTATAAAAATCTAAAACAAAATGCAATTCAGTGAGTTTTGAATAGTAAAATGTGTTTTTTATTTTTAAAATTGCCATTTAATTCTTTATAGGTGAATGTCACTTTGAACTGCGTATTCAGTTCGTATCTAGTTGAGTCCATTGTAGTCAAGTGGTTGAGTTAACAGCTCAGCTACAGATATGATTTCTTCCACCATCGCTATGGTATGTATCATAGAAGCTTTTCCTGTGGTGATTACAGCTAACTTTAGATAGTGACTCCTTCAGAAATGGATATGTGGGTGATCTAACAGGTCAGACTTTCTTCTGAGAATGTAGCAAGTTGGATGATTTCCTTTTGGGCAGTGTGGCCGATTATCAGATGACCAGTATAACTCAAGTCTTATACTGGAACTCATAAAGACACGATGGCATTCCGACTGCTATTATAAGGTGGTAAGCAGACTGGCAGTAAGCACTTTGGCATTCTGCTTTCCAAATACCCCTCAGGTATTAAGGGAACATGAGGATTGCTTCATCGGACATGCTTTAAAGACTTTCAGAGAACTAACCTTAGTGACTGAAAATCTCGTCTTTAGCCATGGCTAAAAGTAAAAGAAAAAAAGTGCTGAAACATGTTGATCCTATTTGAGATATGGACAAAATGCCACATTGCAGTTGCTGCCAAACAACTGTACAACTGCAGTGTGCTTTGTCGTGTGCTAAACATGCATTTGTGAACTCTTAATGCATCAGTGTTGCATTCATATTTGTGTGTGTGTGTGTGTGTGTGTGTGTATAAATAGATATTCATACTAAAGTATCATACAACCAATGGTAGAAAATCTTGTAAACAACAGGCCATACTTTACAAATGGTCATTCACATATAGTACAGTTTTTTTTAAATTTTCTTGTCAGAAGCTGAACAGTGTTTATGCCCACAGGCAACAAAAACAACTGCCTCAAACAAACCCACAAACCTGAGGCAACATTAGAAACCATAATATTTGATGTAGTGTCAAATTCAGCACACTTTAGCTAATATTACTGGCCTAGTTACACTCTCACCCTGTTTAGCAGAGATACGGAACCTGATGAATTCAGGAAATGTTGTTGAAAGTTTTGTTCTATTGAATCTATATGATTTGAGTATAAAATGAGCTTGAGCTTGAAGTTTATTGCCTCTCTTGTGCGACGCACTCCATGTGCCATAGTTGCGCTACTAACTGGCTCCCATTCCTAGAGATCCTCTGGCAGCACAACATGGACTCTGTTGTGCAGTTACCTCTAACTGGCTTCAGTGCCTTTTGTGCTTCCGTCTGTGGACTAAAAGCTTTAGCTCTGTTGCCTTCTGCTGGAGAGTAGTGTTCAAAATCTCATGGTGTATATGAAAGCATGGAATTAGCAAAGAATCATCTGTTTGAAAGTTCTGACCCAAACCTATAATGAGCGACTGAAAATATTTTTGAAAGCACAAACTCAGGTGTAGTCCTCACTTACATAAATCGTTTTTCTATTTTTTTTTATTTTATTTTATTAATTTTTTGTAAATCTATCATCCAAACACAGGCACAGTTCTGTCTACATGAAAACACACCACTAAGCACTGTCAGGAGCATGCCAGGATAATAAGTGCGGTTTCACCTCATGCAAACAAAGGGGATACACTGACAATACTGGCCCAAAACTCTTTTCCCTGTCAACACTGTTTCTGAAAATCTGCAGCCTGGGAGGAGTTTTCTAAAAGGACTCTTTTCATTGGGCTGTTGCTGGCAATGGATGAAAGGCCAAAAAGAAAGACAAAAAGTTTACAGGCCTCAACTTACAGGACTTGAAAAATACCGTTTGGTCAAAACGATAAAGATAAACTCATTTTTGCTCTCACACCCTCAGGTTGTCTGCACTGTTTGCACTGAGCTCCCTATCAGAAATGTGCTTCTGATCATTAAATGTCTTGAAAGGGCCCAAAAAGGGATAAAATCATGCTAAGAACCACAGTGTAGGTCTCCCAAAAAGGAAGACGAGGAATTCCTGTGAAGCATTTTTGATGGAGAAGGAGAAGTTAGCTGTGTATTAAAGCAGTGCATTATTCAGGATGTCTGTCTACAGTAGAAGCTATTAAAAGATTCCGTTTTCTGAGCAGGAATATACCTGTACAAGGAAATGTCATTATCCCCACATCCTGCTGCACTGCATTATGTAGGACACAGGGCTGTTCTTTCTCAAAAACCTGCAGAACCTTCCTCTGCGCTCTGCTCTGACCCAGTGGAGCCCCTGCTTCTCTCTCGCTCTCTCTTTTGCTCTGTCCTTGTTGGTGATCTATCTTTCAGAGCTGCGCTGGCTGCATAGTTGGACCCCTGTGTGGAATGTGGACTAGGCTCACTGGCATCTATTTGTTTTCTTTTTGCCACAGATGACTTCTGCTTGTTTTGAGTCTAGGCTCTCCACAAGGAAAGATTATTTTACTCACATAAGCAATTTCAGATACACACATTCAGCCTAAACCTGATCATGCTCTACATATCGAATAACATGTAATGGTTTCCTCTGTGGAAAGCCAGGGCTAAATTAGTAACCAGAAACGGTCCCATGTAGCTTTACCCTAACTGAACTTCTAACACTTAATACAAGGTGGGTGAAAAAAGTATCTCTGAATAGCAAGAGTATGACTCATGGTAAGAATGCAAACACTGAGCGATGCTCTCTTTATTTGTGCACTGCTTATGACATCCCATCATCTTTATGATGTAAACTGTAAAATATAAATCTTCCATTACGGTAGTTCCTATAGTGAGTCATTGCAGCTTAATCCACCGTATATCCATGTTTTCCCCCTTCAGGGTCCTTACTCGGCTTATTAAAGAGATGATTCACATCAAAATCTGTCATCATCACCAGGTAGACATTTCTGCATGAAAAAGAAATCTTTTAATGCGCTCTTTGAATCCTGAAATGGCCTTTTCTTTGGTCGGCCATATGAGGGACATTAACGGCCTGAATGAATGTTTGACACTGTATATGGCAGTAGAATCTAAGCTGCAGCGGGTTTACTTAGCAAAAATGACTCTTGACATCTCTTAGCCGCCCTTGTGAGTTCAACAAGGTCATCTGTTGTTAACAAAAGAACGTACTTCTTATTCCTGAAATAGGATTTATGCTATAGTGTCCACTGTATATATTGTAGACGGATGTTCATATATTAATAACAAGTACTTTTAGTCTTGGTTAAAGATGGAAATTGAGAGTTCCAGTTGAGAATCAGTTTCAAATTGTCCAATCCATCAGAATCGTATTGCTTAGAGGTTCTCGATTCCTCTCTTCCTTGACAGTTGACAGTTGAGTGATGCCATTCTTCCTGCAAACTAGTCGCAATATTTGAACCCAAGGCAAATATGATGAGTGCATTTAATTTTCTGTAATTGTATTTGCGATACTTCATTTGAAATAGTAAGTAATTCCTGTACTTGTTACCACCAAAAGTAGCGAAATTTCAGAGGTGGTGAAACTGCCACCCTGGTAAAGAAGACGATGTAGGAAAGCTGAAAATAACTACCATTTTATTATGTTTTTTTTTTCACAAACTGCCATTTCGTCCCAGAAAACAAAAGCACAGAACTACACTAAACTGTTACTCGAGTTAAAAAGGAATGGGAAATAAGCGCTTGGCAATCCACACTCTGTTCTGTTCATGCTGGCTCAGAAATGTCCAGTAAAGGCAGCATCATGCTTCTTTATACAGTGACAGAAAAGTAGCATACAGAATGCTCTAAACTCCGCATGCTGATTCATTTTACTGTGCACAACTTGCACCCGCCTTAGTGCCTGAACCCCAACGCCTTAGTAGTGTATAGCATTACTCAGGGGGTGTGACAGCACACAGGAGGTGGTTGGGGGAGGGGTAATGTCAGTAATCCCCAGTGAAACAGCCTGCAGGGTGTAAGCATATTCCCCCACCCACCTTGTGGAAATGGACACTGCAAGTGTATTTATAGACTGGGCAAAGAGTTGAGCACTATTTCTTAAGAGAGTAACAGACGAATGTGTTCGTCATAACAGTATGATATAGTGGTCTAGAAGCTTCTGTCTCTAATCTCATGTCCTCTGACTGCAGTAGTTAGGCGCCTAAAGAGGCAACACGGGTAGGAAGGCTGGATGTGTTGTTGTTGTTGTGATTATTATTATTAAGTTTCTTTTTCATTCTTCTTCTGTACGTTTTTCTGATTCTCCTGTTTTCTTTTCCTACTCTTGTTTTTATTGTAATTTTGTCTTTAGGTTTATTGTGGGTTACTGATCTTTAACAAAAACGATTCTGTAATTTCTCTGTTTGTTGGGGAAGTTGTGCCCAAGTTGACCTTTTTTTTCTGTGATGACCAATCTGATCAAGGCAGGCTGGCTAATCAAAGCAGACTAAGGCAGGCCTTCAGTGACCACTGTAATGCAGGAGGAGTTAGTGACTTTTGTATTTGACGTATGGATTTATTAGCCTGCTAGTACAGATGTGGTCTTCAAGTGCATTTCTTTGTTTTAATATTATGTCATTTTTAATGAACAAGTAAGTGGCTTTGACTTTAGCTAGTCCGTTAGCATCAGGATACAAAAAAAAAAACACTAAAAAAAAAATACAGTGTGGTGTACCTGACTTTTTGAAAACACAATGTGAATTAAGGCTGAAATATTTGGAGAAAATGTCTAATTGTGATTTTTTTAAACCAGTATTTCAATTGCAATTTTAATGTGATTATTTTCTTAATTTATATTTCGCCCATTCCCTTTTTTGTTGGCAAAAAACTTGTATTTTTTTCTGACTTGAGCACTGTATGTAATGTGGAAGAGAACAAATTATCAAGCTCTGCATTACTGGATGTAATTATTATTATCATTATTATTATGAAACTTGTAAGTATTGCATAATATAAGATATAATTAAGATTGTAGCCCTTGTGATGTAAAAATTGCACATATTCAAATTGTGATATCAATATAAAAACAATTCATTGTAACGTGAACCCCATCCCAATGGCAAATGTAATTCTCATGTCCTGTCTATACATAACCCTTGTTCTGTTTTCTCTCTTCACAGATGAATCAGCTATTCTGAATACAGTCACAGTCACAGTCACAGCCAGAGACAGAGACTGACTAACAGGGCACTGCCATGGAGAAGCCAGTTCTGCAGACGCAGCCCTCCATGCTGCCATTTTTCGACACAGCACACGCCATCAACCTCTTGAGGGGGATCCATGAACTGCGGGCTGAACGCAAATTCTTCGACGTGACTCTGTGCGCCGAGGGCAAGGAGTTCCACTGTCATCGCACCGTGCTGGCTGCTGCCAGCACCTACTTCCGTGCCATGTTTGCGGGCACACTGCGCGAGAGTGCCATGGATCGCGTAGTTCTGCATGAGGTGTCAGCCGAGCTCCTGGGCCTGCTGGTGGATTTTTGCTACACTGGCCGTGTGACAGTTACACACGACAATGTAGACCTGCTGCTCAAGGCCGCTGACCTCTTCCAGTTCCCTTCTGTCAAGGAGGCCTGTTGTGCTTTTCTGGAGCAGCGACTGGATGTCTCCAACTGTCTGGAGATCCAGGACTTTGCAGAAGCTTACGCCTGTCGAGAATTGGCAACTAGTGCCCGCCGCTTTGTGCTGAAGAACATTGTGGAACTAGCTAAGGGCACAGAATTTGAGAGGCTGCCATGGAAGCGGCTGCTGGAGTTTGTTTCGGATGATGGCCTGTGTGTGGACAAGGAAGAGACGGCATATCAGATTGCTGTCCGCTGGGTCAAAGCTGACTTGCAGAGAAGGTTGCACTACTGGCCTGAGCTGCTCCAGCAGGTTCGTTTGCCCTTCATGCGCCGTTTCTTCCTGCTGGCCCACGTTGAAAGCGACCCACTCGTCTACCTGTCCCCTGCGTGCTTGCGGCTGGTCAGCGAGGCACGCAGCTTTCAGTCCTGCGAGTATGACCGGCATGACCGCCCATGCCACCGAATGCGCCCACGGCCCTCCACGGGCCTGGCTGAAATCCTGGTGGTGGTGGGAGGCTGTGATCAAGACTGTGATGAGCTGGTTACTGTGGACTGCTTCAACCCCCAGACTGGGCAGTGGAGGTACTTGGCTGAGTTCCCCGACCACCTCGGAGGAGGCTACAGCATAGCAGCACTAGGAAATGATATTTACGTCACAGGTAGGTTCCACTTTTTTCTTTTTCAGATTAAAAATCATGAAAATGTACCTACACTCTAAAATACTAATGGAAGTGTGGTCACCAACTGTTCTGGGAATTTACCATCCTGCAGAGTTTACCTCCAACCTGTGTTCAAGCCTCTTTAAGCCCACAGTTTTTAGTTTAATTTTGTGAAGTAAAAATTCAACAGGAAGGTATATTGTGCAAAGTTTTTATCTTAAGGTTTTAGACATAGTGTATTTTTGTAAATGTTTCAGAAATTAAGGAGCTTTTGGCATCCTGAGAAAGTCCCCTTCTACATACTGGGATTTTCATGGCTTGTATGACTATGGAAGCAGCAGTTAATACCATTTTGATGTGAAAAAGGCCTAACGTGCCCCACACCTTTGCCTCATAATATATATGATACATCACAGACTTTAAGAAGTTCATTAGCTGGATTAGAACTACACTCTGAAGGAAGGTTGATCAAGGGTTAGTGACCACTGTAGAAGGGTAAAAGTCTAAATAATGGCAATAATTTACCAAACTGAACAGATTCTACAGACTTGAAAAAAATTTATTTAGTTTGCATTATTCCATTTTTGGAATCATGGCAGTGTTTCTAAGTGTTATTGTTGATCTTTTTTATTACTTTTCTATGGGTTTTTTGAATTATTATTTTTATCCAGTCTTTGTGTGCATGGTTGGCTTAAAAGTCTGACCTAAGATGTGAACATAGTCTTTGTCTTGGGCATTTGCTGAAGACATTTGTTCTCATGTGTTTGTGTGCAAGATTGCAAAGTACTGGACTGTACATGAGATACATAAAACCAACAGAATCCGCAGTAAATCAAAATTATAACCTCTCTCCAAATTACCTGAAAGTTTAATGAGTGTTAAGAGAAGGCTCCCTGAAAGTAATCCCTCATTAACAATCTTGTTTCTCAGTGTTAGCGCTCCCTTGCTCGCTAGGCCGTGTCTTATGAAATGGCAGCCAGCGCTAGTATAAATAAACCGCCAGCTCTTTCGCTGCATGAGCGAGAGGTGATGGGGACGTGGTGTTCTGCCAGAGAAACAGCAGCGGACACACTATTAATGATGGTCCTGAGGACTGGAAAGTGTTTTGACCAGGGAAACATCTTGTGCCGTCACACACACCGCCTGTGTGTCAAGAGACACCGGTAGTTGCGACAAATCATTAGCAAAGATAGCACTAGCGGCATGTGCTTGCTGTTATATAAAGGCAAATAAATGGCAAGTCTCATCTTACTGGTGCATTTATAAGTGATTTAGTAGTTGACTTTTACTTTTTATAGGAGGACATGATGACCTTTGTTCTGAGGGAAGGGGGATTTGGGCTGCATTATTTGAACCTATTGGTTTGTAGTAGTTCACTGTTGCATAGGGACGCATAATATGTGGTGCATTTAATGCCTATTGCAATGGTGTCCTTGATAATGCTGCAAAACGGAACGGACCAATATTTCATAGCATATTTATTGTACTCTAAAAAAGAAGAGAATTATGTTTCTGCATTTTTTTTGACACTCACTTCCTACATTTTATAAATGTTTAAAATATTTCATATTTAGGTGACTGCTTTGTGCAAATTGAAATTAGTTTGAGTTGAAGTTCAGATGTTCGCATTGTAGCAAAAAAAAGCATTTTTGTCATTCAGGGCACATTAAGTGATCTCCAGTTTGTCACACTGTAGTCCAGTCATGGCCACAATATTACATCAGCACAGTATATTTAGGGATGCACCAGTGTGGGTTTTGTAGACCAATGACAATGTCTGATATTTGTAACGCACGTACATGCTGACACACAAACATTTATAAAGTGCAGAGAAATCTACCTGTATCTGTTCATATCGTTTATTTCTACAAACTTACAAATGAGGTACAGATAGTCAAAATAAAGTGTTTTACTGTAGTATTCCGGTGCCACTGAAACATTCTGCTCTTCTAAAGTGCAAGAAATGCATCATCAAATGTCATATATTTGAAATAGCAAGCAATTCTAAACATCTGTCCACTGCTGCTGTTTTCAAGCAAACTGCTAATACCAATATACCAACATAAGTCCAGTTTCATCTTGCATTCCTAAAAACATTGGTAATGTTCTCACACAATTGGCTTGTGCCAATAGGGGGCAGCTGAGGGCTGCCTAATGCTATCAGGCCCTCTAACTACAAAACTGTGCTCTGAGCATCCTGTACATATTTTATAGGTACTTGCCTTGCATTGATGTGTTCTGTATTTATTTTTTTAAGGATTTGCCAATATATGAATTCTGGGATCTTGATGAACAATATTTTTCATGAAGGTCAGCCAGTGCTCATAATTTGAACATTTTAAAATGTACAAACCGGGACTAATATTTACCTGAATTGATTTACAGAAAATGATACCATTTATTTCTATAGGATTCTATAATAATTAAAAAAAAGAATAAAATGCAGACATTTTTACACCATAGCCCAGCTTCATCAAAACGTTACACTAAGCTGGAGCATTGGTCAAACCTGAACATCTGTCCAGTGTTGATATTTTTTAAACAATAACTTCTTCTGCGTCAGGCGGTTCTGATGGGTCCCGGCTCTATGATGGTGTGTGGCGCTACAACTCCAGTGTAAACGAGTGGACAGAGGTGTCTCCCATGCTCAAGGCCCGCGAGTACCACAGTTCGTGTGTGCTAAAAGGCCAGCTGTATGTGGTAGCGACGGACAGCACAGAGCGCTATGACCACAGCCTGGACTGCTGGGAGGCCCTGCTGCCCATGCTGCACCCCATGGACAACTGCTCCACAACAGCCTGTGGCGGGCGCCTCTATGCCATCGGATCACTGACTGGGGAAGACACCATGGCCATACAATGCTACGACGCTGACTCTAACCGCTGGACCTTAGTCAACTGCGGTCAGTTGCCTCCCTGGTCCTTTGCTCCTAAATCAGTGACTCTTAATGGACTCCTTTACTTTGTAAGGTAAGGATTTTGGTGTGGAAAATGTGCACACACTAATTTCTCGTGTAAGACAGGACCGTATGGTCCACAAGAAATATGGCTTATCATAATCGCTGTGTTTCAGGGACGACTCGGCAGAAGTTGATGTCTACAATCCACAGAAGAATGAATGGGACAAGATTAATCCTATGAACCAAGTAAGGCATTTGTCTTCATCACCAACTCACAAAATACGCTACTTGAAAAAGAGCTTACTTGACTTATACATTGAATACGGTTATACATTGAATATCAGTGTGAAACAAGTAAAATTACAGGCATAAGTAAAGTATTTTACTATAGTTTTAAATCAGTTCATACAAGCAAATTACAATTAATTATTAATAATTATTAATGAAAACTACAATGTAATTAACAACAAATAAAATTTATTCAAAATGTTGAATAAATCATCACTATTATCTAAAGAAGGGACTATGCTTAAGGTTTTACTGGCTGTTTGTTAGCATATCTTGAGTGCTAGTTTATATTAGCCACATCAGCTAGCAAACAGGCACCTTCAAAGGTGGAGTGTTTTAAATAAAGGTTACAGGTTAAATTATACAGCTATTATGTTTGTAATAAAATAACCAACTTTTCTCATATAACATTTGGATTCCTGATTTTTACAAAGGAAAATCATCTTAGTGTAAATTTAAAATGGCGTTGGTTTGTTAAAGATCAAATCATGTCATTTATTTTGCTGCTATGGCTCATTTGAAATTGGTGGTTCATGTTCGCTCTCACAAAGTGAGATTTGAGTATTTAAAATGAAGTTTGTTTAAACTGTAATTGTACAAAATGTGATAAAAGTCGAATAAACTTTTTTAAATGTAATAGGTTGTAAAATCCATGACGGCTTCACTTTTAGTAACAAACACCTGACTCATTTGTAAATGTATTAATAATACTAAAATATAAATAAACATCTCTCTCAGGTCCATGTGGGAGGCAGTGTGTCCGCTTTGGGTGGCCGTCTCTACGTTTCCGGTGGCTATGACAACACCTTTGAGCTTTCTGATGTGGTGGAGGCCTACGACCCCGTCACTCGCTCATGGAGCACTGCCGGTCGCCTGCCGCAGCCCACCTTCTGGCACGGCAGTGTCAGCATATTCCGCCAGTTCATGCCCCTTGTTCCCAGTTCCTTTGAGCCCATTGACCTGCCAGAGGCCAACGACATCCATCTACATCGGCACCACCGCAACCAAGCTCTTCACAACCTCAACAACGAGCTCAACCAGAATCGCGAAGTGAACCGAGCACGCTGAGCAGTTACACCGGTGCCCCCAGGGGGCGCCCTGCTGAATGTGACGTTGCAATGTTAGGTACATTAGGCACTTTAAAACATATTCACCTCAGCTGGAGAGTGAGTGGAGAGGGTGAGCAGACAGTTCTCATGTTCGCTTCATTTGCCTCTGTATACTAGCGCTACCACAGCCATATGTATTTGCATGAAGTTCTAATGCTGGCTGTGAGGGACTCTGAAGGGGGCAAGATTGGCACAGGGGTAAAGTGGTTCCTTATGAAGTAGTTTCTAGTGATCCATGCCTTGGAAGCTAAATGGAGGTAAGGTTAAAGAAATACTGTTCTTTAGTTTGTGGTCTGCTGGAAGTGATTCACAGCAAAACAGCCCTACACAGCATTAGGGCTCTTACTGTTGAATATTAGTATAATATTAATATTATATTATACTAATATTATAATATGGTAAATATTAATTTACCAATTATTTAAAGTGGTGTTTCCCAATCCTAGCCCTGTAGGCACACTGCCCTTCACATTTTACTGCTTTCCCTGCCTCCCCAGACCTACTTTAACTCAGTAAGTGATGTTAATTGGGGGATTCGTTGGATCAGGTGTGTAAGGAGCAGTAAAACACTCGGATATGCAGGGCGGTGTGCCTCTAGGACCAGGGTTGGGAAACACTGATTTAGAGGACTAATTAATATGAAATAATCAATCTGAAAAGGCTAAACATAAAATGAGTTCTTTTGTGGAAAACAAATAGTTTTAGAACGACTCAATCAGAAATATATACTTACTACTGTGGGAAAGTTGGAGACCATCTTTTCAGTGATTTAATTTCCAGTAAAAATGACCATTGAGTATAAATTACTCAGAAAATACAAACATCAGAAAATTACAAAGAACACTAATACAGTATTCATCTGCTGTCCCTTTAACTCTTCCATCCTTTCAGTCTCAAACCCACCAGTTACAGCTCTGTCCTCCTAGTAAAAGCTGCTCCCAGGCTCTAATGGACATTATGTTCCTCTTTAAAGAGACATGAAGATTCACACAAGCAGCCACCCAAACACACCTCTGCCTCTCATTACTTTGGCATGTGCATCTAAAATGGCCAAATGCGAGATGATATACATCAGTCGCATAAGGAAGTAAAAGTGAAGTGAAAAAAAAAGTGAAAAACAACGGGTGTAACTGGAGTTCAGATAAATGAATAATGAGAAAAAAACATGGGACTCCTAACAATCATGATAGACCATGAAGACCTGATGGACCACAAAAACTGTTTCCAGCAGATAAATCACATTTAAAGAGAAAGAGGAGAAAATCAAGCACCATGTTACTGAAACTTTCAATGAGCATTGTACTGGGTGTGAAGTTGTAATTGGAGTTGCTCATATGTTGAGAAGCAGGAACACACCAAACTTTTGAGACCGAACTTTGGAGGCGTTAACCGAAAGGATGGAAAAATATCCCTGAAAACCTGAAAGCAAGTGTCCTAAAAAGAAAGGAAGCTGTAATACAGGTACAGGGTGGCTGCACTAAATGCTGAAAAATGTATTCAGTTGTTCAGGATTGTAGCGTTCTCTTTTGAAATGTTTTCCCATTTTTCCTAATGCTGAGAAATGAACCACCGGTCATTTTGACTGGAAGTTCAATTCACGAAAGTCCGGTCTCCAACTTACTGTGCTGTATAAAATATTTTTTTAATTGCGCTATATATCATTTTTATATACAGGACTGTATATGAAAACAGCTTGCTGGACATGAGTTGAGCCTATTGTTTGAATAAATTGCAGCACTGATGCTGCATCACCATATAAAGTTATTTTTTAAAGCATTTAGGTTTAATATGCGTCTTGAGAAACCAGCAAAAAAAAAATTCAAATAATTGGGTGCGTCCCCCAACTCACTGGAGGCCAGTGGGAGACCTCAAATGATCATCCTGCCAATTGCCAAATAATTATTTCTAATTCACAGAGAAGGTCAAATTTACTTGACTTTTGTAATCGGGACAGCCCTGTGTTGAATTCTGCACAAACAACCCACACATTCCAAAAGGTGGAGGTATAGGATCGCTCAGTTCAAGTATATTGCCAAATTCAGCTTGCACTTCTGGGAAAAGTCCAATGCTTGGGTTTGCTTTCCTATACTCGGGTGATTCAGAAGGAGAGCAGTGGAAGATCATTTGAAAGCGTGGTTGATCTCTCGATGGGCTTAAAGATGCCTTTATTTTGGTGGATAGATGGTCAATTGTTAACTAATATCACAATCAGGCCTGTTTCACATCCTCTTTTTGGACACGTCAGACAATCTATTATGCATGAAGTACCCACGTTTTCTGTGAATTTATGATTGAACCATGTACGTTTTCATATTTTGATACATTTATTTATGGATGTGTAGTTTATTTTAGCGAAGGTGTGAGCTGTAGCTGAACAGCCTGTGTTACTTTTCACTTTTTGAGATTCACGTTCAGTATAAGCAGTACAAGCTGTTGTGTTAAATATGTCTTTAAGTATGCTGTTTAAAAACTGGAAGTAGTTATTCACGATCTCCTGTAGTCAAATTTGTGTTTAGTAATCGCGATTATGTAGGTTATACTGAAACGGTACTTGACGTAGCTTCATTACTTTATTTTTCTTACCGAATGATTTTCCTTTCGTTGCCAAAATCATTTTTACATTATGAGCCTTGTGTTTTGGCTTGTGTAGTGACGTCTGTACGTGTGACCTATCAATAAACTGCAGGCAGGAAATGGGTTTTTGCCTGTTTATTCACATATAGGTAGTAAGACAAAAATCATTACCATATCATTGTCATAAAAATATGTACATTGTTTTTTTTCTTCATTTGTATCACACAAGGCCTTCTCATCAGTGTGCTTGATCTGGTCACAGTTTTAAGATGAAATCATACACTTTGTTGAATGACACCATATACAAAAAGTTTCATTCTGAAAAACTGTATGTCCATTTGTGTATGAAGAGGTCTGAAAGGAACAGATTTTCAGTCAACAAAACGATTGTAGCAGGCACCTTATGCATATAGAAGTATGCACCCTCTACAGAGAACACGCTTGCGCATGTTACTGTATAATTACTAATTAATTATTTTAATTAAACACTAAAAATAGAAAACAAAAATGTGCTGTAACTTTTGCTCTGGCCATATTTAACTCTTTCCAACATCAACACTAGATGGAAAATGCCTTATTTAAGTCTGTTGATATGTATTTTACTTCAAAAACAACAAAAATAATGGTCAGGGGGATGTGAAAATTATGCAGGACTGCATTTTATTATTACAGTGTGGTATACGTATAAACTCATCCAGTGTAAATCTGAACCGAAATGAGTGGTGGTCCGTTTGCTGTAGCAGTATTTCATGACTTTAAATGTAGTTCAGTTTAATCTGGGATTTTCTGTATCACGCCCACGAGGATTACTTCAAGATTAAGCCTGGTCTATCCAAACTTGGGTTGTCAGGGAAAGGTCCCAGTATTTCTTTGTTTCATGTGGCTTGAACATCAGGATTCCATGTGTAAAGCGTTTATCCACATAACATTAAAAGAAGCGCTTAAACAGATTAACGTCTGAACGCTCAAACCATTTCGGGGGGTGGCCTGAAACGCACTTCAGCCGGCTGTTGGAGAGGTCACGTTCGTGTAAATGCATTCATCCCTACAAGCCACATTTGACAAACAAAACCCCCCCCGATCGGACCTGACCACTGTTGGTACATGAGTTAACCGTGGCTACATATAAGTTTCGATACCAGAACTTGCAAGTTGGATTTGCTTTGAGAAACAGACTCCTGGTTACATACACATATCTATAGCCAACAGCTGCATACAATGTTGAAAAATGCTCTCTATTCTTTCAGATTATCTGATTTGGAGAAATGATTTCTAGATCTTTAGATAAGCAGCGCATGTACAGTGTAGCAGTGAAAATGCTCATTTCTCATCGCAGCGCTCTTCTTTCTAAAGGCAGTGGTCTACATTCCTTTCTTTAAAAAGTCTCGTCCTTGCAGATTATGGGCCACTTCGATCTTCTGTCACTCAGGTCTTCTCATCAGCCTCGCTTCCTTGGAGCTCAACCACCAAATCTGACTGGATGGGAAATGCGTCCGTCACCAGCACGGTGTGCTCCATTACGTCAGCCACGGTGAACCCATCCTGCTCGTTCTTCATCTCGCTGAAGTCTGTCTGCTCTCTAGTGCCTGCTGCGGTCTCCATCTCTGCGAACGTAGCCTGCTCTCCCTCAGGCTTCATGGATTCCTCCTGCTCCATCTCGAGGGCCTCCTGCTGACCCTCCGCTTCAGCTGCGTCCCCCTGCTCCACTGTGACCTCCGTCTGGCTCGGTGGACTCGACGCAGCAGCATCATTCTCGTCCTCCACCACCAGATTGCGTAGTCGCCTCTGGCGAGGGTTGTAGTTCTCCACGCGGTTGTGGATCTGCAAGTGCCGTCGCAAGTGAGCCTATAGCAGTGGAAAGAATATGGAGAATCAACAGAAAACTAAAGACAGAGAACTTGGACAGACAAAACTATAGGTATAGGTTTTACACCTATATCACCCCTATGAAAAACTAACCGCCCCATTAACTTGAGAAGTTGCACCACCTTTAGCAGCAACTGCTGCATCCGAACACCTCCCATAACGATATTTCTAGGTCTTGGGCGTGTCTAGTCTAATTGACCAAATATGGGAAAATCAAACACTTAATGGCGCTGTAGATGTAGGCAATTAATCAAGTTCAAGTGGTTTATTTGTCACGTACATAGTTATACAAGTACAACATGTAGTGAAATGTACTCTGAACGTTCCTGAGACTGTGCATTTTTATATATAAATAATAGGTTAAAAAGAAAAATTTAGAAGTAAAAATTCTACAAAGAATAGATTGCGAATTATAAAATAAAATAAGCAGGTAAAGAAAAAAAAGAAAACTTAACATATAAATAGGAGGCTACACTAAACTATAACCCTAACAATACAGTATAAAAAGTTATACAGTTATACACACCCTTAACAATATATATACAGAAATGAATTTTAGTCTACAGAGG
>JBBPDA010000132.1:6171142-6184799 GCA_037974385.1 Arnoldichthys spilopterus | reverse complement strand
AATACAGTATAAAAAGTTATACAGTTATACACACCCTTAACAATATATATACAGAAATGAATTTTAGTCTACAGAGGTATGTACAGGATATAGAAAGTGCAGTTAAGCTAAATGTGCAAATAGCTAAATGTGCAAATAACAGTGCAATTGTCAATATACAGACAGATGAGTAAGTTGAAGGCAGTGCAATGCCATGTTTGGGTTAAATACGGGATACAGTGAGGTGTATAGTCCGTGTCCATGTGAGACCTACTGGATGTGAGGCAAGTCCTGATTTAAGAGCCTTATACCCTGTGGGTAAAAACTTCTCCTGAGTCTCTCTGTTCTGGTCATAAGGCTACGGAACCGTTTGCCTGAGTTCAGGCATAACTGTCAAGTCCTGACTTTTCTTTCAAGCTAAGAGGCTAGTGTCTGCTAGTAATGGAAGATAACAGTAAATGACATGCTTAAGTGACCACATACTTCGTAAGCATTGAATAATCTCAATTGATGCTTATGTGGTTTTCCACTGTATGATATCTGTTCATCTAGAAATGTTCAGTTCCCATTTTGTCATACAGGATGCCATACAGTGTCAGAAACCATAGGAACAAGTTTATTTGAGATTACTCATTTTGAGGCACATGTGAGATGGTCTATGCCAGAAGTCCCAAGGGGCTTGCTGTAATGTATGTAATTGTATTAAAAACAATGTACATGGACTTAAAGGACTTATGGAAATAAAGCATAACTAGCTAGCTGTATAAAAATGGCTAGTCATGCAATTTGCTGGACAAATCTCTAGGTAAACTATATATATTTTTTTTTAATAAGCAATAAAAAGGCATCCCATAATCAGTACCACTATGGCAATCCCAGCTGACTGCGGGCCTAAGGCTGGGTTCACCCAGGACAGGAGGCCAACCCATCACAGGGCAACACAAAGACAGACAACCATTCACACCTATGATTTAGAGCATCCAATCAACCTACTGCAGCCTTTGGACTGTGGGAGGAAACCCATGCGAACACGGGGATCAAACACAGCTGTGAGGCTAGCGCTAACCACTGCACCATCGGCTGAAAACCATTGGTTTGAAATGAAGCAAACTGGTGGCTTTAAGCTTCCTTGTAGTAAGCTACATTAGCCCCCAGAATTAAACTAAAGAAGCAAACTTTGGTCATCAGGCATGTCTTGATTAATCATACGCATATGTGATAAAGAAGAAAAATGTGTACATTTGACCTTTGGCTGATTGTTTTGTACTCTGTTGTATGATGTATTCTGACCTGTTATCACCGTACCTGTCTGGTGAACTTGTAGCCACACTCTGTGCACTCGAACTTCCTCGTGCCTTTGTGTCTCCGTACATGAACACGAAGCTGCTCAATGGCTGAAGATGGAACCGTCAGCAAACAAAGAGAGAGGATCACACCAATCTCCAATACAAGATGATACAACTGGATGCTTCTATGGTTGTGGCAAATCAACCACATGATGCTTCTTCTACTAGTTGTAAAACAGCTAAACGTATTTCTTACATGAAGGTTGTTCAGTTGAGGTTCTTTAGTAGAAGCACCTCTCAGACAATGTGCCCTCTCACCTTTGAAGGTTTTGCTGCAGATGTGGCAGAAGTGTGGTCGTCCCTCCTGATGCTTGCTGGCTATATGGCGGAGCAGCGGGCCTCGTTCTGTAAACCGTTGCTCGCAAAACTCGCAGCTATATGGACGCTCGCCTGTGTGTGTGCGGTCATGTTTGTCCAGGCTCGCTGCTCACACATGACAGATTTGTTATTTATAGTGGGATTAGATGGTTCAGACACACTTCAACTGACTGTATTGATAAAACGTAACCGTGACTGAGGCCTAACATATAGTGAAAGTGACTATTTGTCACTGTGAACACACCCACTGTGATCACACAAAGTGCACCACAAGGGAATATGGCCTCTGCCTTTAACCCATCACATGTGCAGCGGCGGGCAGCTATCAACAGCACCCGAGGAGCAGTGTAGTGGGACGGTACCTTGCTCGGGGGTACTGGGCTGTGACTTGTTATATACGTGTTGTTCTAAATCATTATTATGCATTAGAAGAATGTTATAAACTCACTTTTTCTGTGGTTGCAATATAGGCATTTGTGTGAAGGAAGAATTCCATTGTTTCCACGGTTTTGGAAATACTGTAGTGGAGGTGAAAGCGAAGCTGCTCGTTACCTTGAGTGCGAAAGGTCTTTCCACAGAGGTGACACTGGAATGGTTTTTCTCCCGTGTGTGTGCGGAGGTGCATGTTGAGGTTGGCTTTCTGGGTAAAGGCATGGTTGCAGAACTCGCAAATGAATGGACGCTCATTCCTGAAGAGAAAGGAGAGAACACTCAGGCTAAACTGCTGTAGGCTGAATGAGCAGTCAATATGTTTATGGCTGCAAGGTCATAAAACGGGCTGGTTTCCTTAGTCATCCTATGGATTCTATAGATGGGGTAGAAACTGAAACTTCAACAATGTAAATGTCACACACATTATTCCAAATAAGCAACTGAACAAAAAAAAAAAAAAAAAAAAAAGGAAAATGTAGGTTTTAATATGATAAGGGCCCCTGAAATTTTATTCCACCTGCCCCCTGAACTACTGTCTGTGCAAATAACGTGCTCATAGTATGAGGACATTCTAAAGTGATAAAGGGCTGCTTATAACTGAATGACCCCTAATCTTCCCAGTTGAGATTCTACATGTAACTGTAATGAACAGTGTGTTGCCGTTGACCTGTGAATAGCTTTGATGTGCATCTGCAAGCCGTTGCGGCTGGATGCTCGGTGACCACACTCTTCACACACAAACAGCTTCTCGCCCCTGTGCTTAGCTGCCTCATGGAGACGCAGCTCTGTGCGCGACAGGAAGCACTTGGTGCACAGCGAACACTAGAGGAAATCCAGAATCATTTTAAAAATTAAAACATGAATCGAAACTTCAGAACACACCTGATGAATATAAACATGATCACAGTTACAGATGGAACTTTCCTTTATAGAAGAACCACCTTTGGTCTCCATCTCTCCACGAATCATTTTTAAAGGACACCAGTGCACCACAATAATATGTGACGTCTGCATGTAACCCATCACATGTGCGCACATGGGGCAGCGGGCAGCTATGAAAAGTGCCCCGGGGAGCAGTGCAGCGGGACGCTACCTTACTCAAGGGTACCCCAGTTGTGTCAGGGACTTGAACCTGCGACCTTCTGTTCACAAGGCCAATATACCAATAAACCACTAGGCCTCCACCACCTGTCTAGGCCACCAAATAAAGGTTCATGAGTAACCTCTACATAAAGGTTCTATACCCCCTGGCAGGGACGAACTGTATTGACGCACATTTATTTAAGTACGTGACTGACCAAATTTCACCTGTAGATTTGACCAGGTGTATATATGTATATTTTGTTCCAGAGTTGTGTACTTTATCCATCACTGCCAACCAAAGATTCCTTAAACCATTCAAGGCAAAAAACATGTAAAGAGTAGTGTAGATGAATGAAAACAAGCTGTATTATGTGTTACCACACTGTATTATTCTGAACAATATTACAAAATGTAGGTTTAAAGCTTGTTCTTACCGCATGCGGTTTTGGAGCTCCATGGATTTTGATCATGTGGATCCTGAGATCTTTCTTCTGCATGAACTGCTCAGAGCATGACGTGCACTACCATGTGGAACATAAGAATAAGACACAAAATTCTGTCAGTTTCAGTTGTTCCTTATCGTAGTCTTAGACTATGAACGTCATGTACATTTTACATTTTTTCATTTGGCTGACGCTTTTATCCAAAGCGACTTCCAAGACGTGGAGCAGAGTAGTGGGACGGTATCTTGCTCAAGGGTACCTCAGTGTTTCGCTTCTTATTCTGTTGAAAGTGACTATTTCTCATTGTGAACACACTCAAGCACCACAACGAAATGCGACCTCTGCATTTAACCCATCACGCGTGCACACGTGGAGCAACGGGCAGCTACCAACAGCACCAGGGGAGCAGTGTAGAAGGACGGTACCTTACTCAAGGGAGCCTCGGTAGAGGTCTCTGTAGTTACACCCAGTGGTAGAATGGCTAACTTCTACCTGTAGAGTAAGGGTTAAGCTCGAATGCAGAGAAAACACAAAAAACAAATGGAAATGGAAAAGAGGTGCTGTGAGTGACTGTATAAATATACACCCTTTTTAAGGAGTGCCGACAGCTATAGAAGACAGTTCTGAGCAGCACATTTTCTTTGCGTTGCTGAAGCCACTGACATGGCAACAAAGTACATGCTGCGTCATCATGCTCGGGATGCATTCTAACTGCAAAACATTAGCCATCGCCAAGTCCTGCCATACGTATACAATGGGCTGTAAAAAAACTGTGCCTGTCTTCTCTGCATCTATCCAAGTTTGGGGGGTCATTTATTCTCTGATGTTCTACAAGAATAACATTAGGAAGTGGAACCTAGTGAGTTAGCTATAAACAAAGTAGCCCTAGATACCTAACACTTTTCCAAATGTAACCGGTCCACATACAACCTGAATAGACACTGGTGTTCTCGTCACTTTAAATTTGCCCACAAAACACACACTGAGGACCAAGCATCAAGATTTTATATACCTTCAGGCTTTGCTTCATGCTCCCATGACATTAAAGTCAGGTACAAATAAGTAACTGATACCATGGATCACTGGCACTTTGAGTTTCGCAGTTTTCTCTATTGAAGGAAGCTTGGTAGCAACATATTTCCAACTGGAGGGTGTGGAAATTGCATCAGTGCATACCCTCAACATACACATACCCTCTAAATAAACATACACTACTCTCCTTAAACATCAGAGGCTGTTTGATTGCTAACCACACACCATCATGGAAATGTTTTGCATAAACATGAGTTAGTGTGTGAATGAGTTACATACAAGTTCCATGAGGTGCTCTGCGTTTAAAAAGAAGCATTCGGCTGCATGTGTGCGCTACGGGGATTGCACCTTATTTGGCATTTCTCCTGTGTGTGTGACCATGTGCAGACGCAGTTCCTGTCTCTTCTTAAAGGTCATGGGGCATCTGGAACAGGAAAACACCTGGATAGAAAAAAAACTCAGATTTTAGTAAATTATCAATGTATACATCAAAATGCATCAGCATTCAATAAGGTGCACTAGGCTATGCACTGCATACATTTTGCCTGATTTTTCTTCTTTTATTGCCTTTAAATTTAAAATTATTATGTCAAATCATCTGTCATTTGCCATCAAACATCAATTTTTTTTATTATTATTTTTTTTTAATCAGGCATTACAATAACACACGGAGCAGTTAGATATGGCTTGTGCTCTTTTAACTTACCACTTCTATTCTACTGAGGCAGTTCCTGGCCTCATGTTCTTGCAAATTCTCCTTCCGGTAGTAACATTTGCCGCATTTTGCACACTCAAAGGGCTTCTCCCCCGTGTGCCGTCTGTTGTGTACTTTCAAGTAGTACTTGCTGAGGAATGTTTTCTGACACGTAGGACACTGCACGCAGCCCTTCTGCACATCCTTCACTGAGCCGTCTCCATTTTCTTTATTGGTGGCTTTGCCTTTTCGCTTACACTTCGCTTTTGGGGTCTTCAAAGCTGCGACAGGTGAATCGTGAGGGACATATTCTTCGTCTGTGTCCTCTGGGAAAACGTCAAGACCCCCACTGTCTTCATCAACATCTTCATCAGCGTCATCATTCTGATTATCACCAGGAACATGCTAAACAAAAAAAACTCAATGACACATGGTTTTCTTCAGCTGTTAAAGTGATCAGTAAAATCACAGATCAATAACACTTTACATTTATAAGCAATATTCCCCATTAAACTTGGCAAGAGGTTCTTGTCTCTAGGTGGGTATGTTCCCTTGTGCTAATTCACCCTGAAGTGGGATTGGCACAAAGCAGTTTTTGGGGTAACTGCTCGACAACCGTTTTGCCAAATATTCTGAAATTTGTGTGGCAAGTTAGTCTCCTGTAACCCTAGCTCAGTTCAACGCATTTACTGAGTAGCAGCACTTAGTGAATAATTTCAATGCAAGGAACCTTGTGCTGTACTGGACAACATCTTATGACAAATGTTCAACATTAATAAACAAGCCGCATACCACATTCTTTGGAAGCAAGCCAAATTTGGTAAAATTGCATCTATAGGGGGCGCTGCAACTGACATTTCAATATCTCAAAAACTGCATAAACTAATCATTTTGTGGGGGTAGTATAATGCTCTGCCATGTAGTATATGTCATTTTTTTTACTGTATTGGGTTGAGATTTTTACTGAACAGTCAGGAAACCATAAAATTAATTGGATTTTGCAAAATTCCATTAATTTAAATGTTTTATAGAATTGCTTTTTAAATCCATGACATGACCTGGGAGCTGGTATGGAATGACTCACAGGTCATTATACCATAATTTTCTATAATTTGACAAAATGTTCTTTCAAAAGGTGACTGATGGGTTTCAGAATGTGATCATCTAAGCCATTCTTTGGACTTCTACAGGTTTGTATCTTATAAGCCTTTGTACTAGAGGTGATGAACTCTGGATCAGATCACCTTTTAAGGAAGGAAAACTCTTTTTGGCTGAACTTAATGCCTGTAAGCATGTGTTATGTTGGTTCTTCATACAGTTTCAAACTAAATCATTATTTGCTTTCATACTTTTGTTCCATGGTGTATCTGTAATTAATGCAGCAACTCAAACATGGCAACAATTGTACAAATATAGAGCATTTAAGCAAGTAGTTCCAAACTTGGTGCATTGATTGATTACCTCAGCCACATTTGAGACCTGAACACTGCTCTGATCACCCTCGGTAGCAACAGGGCATTCAGCCTTAGACTCAAGAACTGATGCTTTTCTCTTTGATGCATCCGACTTCTGAACCACAGGCACTGGGCCTTCCCCAACCAGCCTACATGGGCCCTTTATCCTCCTGCCAGATCGAGTTGTGGTGGTCAAAATAGCACTGGATTGACTTTCAACTGCTGGTACTTTCTTATCTGGGAGTTCAGCTTTGTTTTTCGCCCTCTGACGTGGTTTTGATTGTCCTTTGGCAGTTGGATCAGGTTTGGCTTCCATAATTGACGAGGGGAGAGGTGGTTTGCCTTCAGTGTCCCCAGTACAGTCCGAACCACGTGGAGCTTTTATTCCAGCCAAGGCCTGGCCAGGGACAAGTGAATCAGGGACGGATAATCCACTGGCTGCATCTCGAACCTTTGCCACATTATCACTGTTCAGTTCACCAGTGTAGAAGAATTTTAGTAGCAGCTCAAGGCCGTCATCCATGCACTGCTGAGGAAGCGTGATCTCCACGCACGGCATGGCGGTGGAGGGAGGGTCATGGAATTCTTGGCTGAAGCACGCAAGGATGCTGCGGTGGGCCAGGAACACCTGGCCATTCGGGGTGCTGAGCGTGACATCACAGAACTTACCGAGCTCCCTCTGTTGGTTGAGCTGGGACAGTACCCACTGAGCATGGGTGCTCCCTTGAGTTGTTCCTTCCATCTAAACTGATGGGATGACCAGCAGCAAGAATACCCTGCAGACCAAAAAATACTTTTAAAAAATACAAAACAATCGAACAAGTTTTCAAAGCATAAATCTAATATTAAGGTTGACAGACAGCCTTCTTTCTCCAGAGGCTCCTGGCTTAAGAACAGACTGAGCCAGTGCATGGAGAACCATTGGGGCTTGTGTGTAAGAGAAGTTCCTAGGGTCTCAGACTCCCAAGTTGATGCAGGCCTGCACTTACCTTACATTTCTTAAAAATAACATAGATTTACTGTTATTGCACCCATTTCGCCATCACATTACAGACTATTAGCCGAGTAATTCGGCCCTACAGGCTAGACGTTGACCGCGATGTCAGTATTTTAGTGACGCTCCCTAAAGTGCCTTCCTTTCCAAGCAGCAGTGAATAACTCACCTTCTTCACAGCCTCCACAGCTCCTTTCCAGTCGTCTCCATATATATCTAAGCCGTCAAGTCATAAATATCGGAATTTAATGGCTCGGTATAATTTTCAAACCCTGTAGTGTATTTTTCTCCTCTAAACAACAGGAGGGTCGTGTTGCGCGGAAGCCGGAAATTACGTCTGTATGTTGTTGGAACCGCAGGGCGATTGGCCAAGCGAAGTATTGCAATTGGGTTGTATTTTGTTGACGAGAAATGACAAAATTGCACCTGTTTTTGGTTGACGAACTATAAAATTACGACAACTGAACGGATTTCGAGGTGGAACTGCTATATACACATTTGTATTTGGCTACTAAACTCGAGTAAAGGGGTGCACGCGCCACTGCTTCTGTCGTCCCTTCACATTTCGCACACCTTTTCTGTCGCGTAGTGATTCAGTTCGACTGAATCGACTCCACCTAGTGAATCATTTCAACGAGTCGAATGCCGCATTCAGAGAGACGTTAATTCACAGTAAAAGTTTTATCGTTATAGAAAGAGCATGCCAACGGCCGTCAAATACAAAAAATAATGATTTAAATGTTGCAACAAATTGCACTAAATACGCATGGACATCTTAAAAGCAACATGTTAGGATGCAACTATCAGCATGCAGTTCATATATCGTCAAAGAAAAATTGCAAACAAGGAAATCGAAGAGATTGCTTTTGTGCTGCACTGTTTATTTTTTATAATGGGACTTTGTGGTGTTTTATTAAATTTTTTTATAAATTTAATTAGTCGTCTTTAGTTTATAAACGATATAAGGATTCAATTGGATTTCCGAATCGGTTCCCCGAGTTAATTGAAAAGAACAGACTCAAAAGACTGATTCGTTCACGAGACGGCTAGCGCCACTAGCGTTAGCGAGCCGCTAGCTCCATTGTTTTAACGGTTTTTTTGTAGTCTCGCAGTATCTTCATGGTACTAATTTAAATCGTTATGTTAGTCTATGTTTTTCTTTCTTAGAGGAGCTTAGTGAGTAGGGAAACATGACGGTCCGTTACGAACGGTAAAGCGGTGTGTCGTTGTAACGTGGCGGCTAGCCGAGTCTCCCAGCTTCTGCAGCCCGGCTGTTTATTAGCTCGCTAGCTGATGTTTTCGTGTATAATCTACAAATAAGTTCAAGTTTTTAATTGTCTGGTTTGTCGGGGCCTCTTCTTGAATGTTCTCCCCAAAACGGAGGTGGCGGTGTTTTATTTAGAGGTAAGTAGGGAAATGTTAGCATGGCTAACGAGCGGCGCTGTTTAGTTTACAGCTACAAACTGATGAAGGCAAGCAGCACCGCGGGGGATTTTACTCACTGTGCTATGTCCATGCAACCTAACAGGAGCTGTTTGATCATTGCATATGTCCCTGGTTGAATGTTTAATCGTTTAAAATGCTTTAATTGGCATAAAAACTAGCGAAATGCTAGCACTGCTTATGTTAGCTCAGTGCCAGAGCGCGGTTTGGGTAAAGCTGTGTAAACATTTCACTAGTTTTCAATTCATTTAAAACACTTTGCCTTTAAGACTTTAACGTGTTGCATGAGAACTCGTGTGTTGCAACAGCAAAGATTATAACCAGATGAAGTGTCCCTGTAGTGCGTAATGGGGGAATTGGTGAAGTTAGCCAGTTAGCTGTAGAAGTAGTGTAACAGGTCAGGAGTAACAGTGATTAAATCACATGGCAGGGGCAAAGTTAAAAGGGGATTCCATCGGCCTTGTCCCCCCAAACCTGCATGAAACGTCAAGATGTTCAGAAAGTCATCCAGAGGGGCTTGTTGTAAAGAGTTTTTTGTTGTTGATGTTAACACAATATTATAATCATGATGTCAGCAGAAGGAATGAAATTATAACATCGTTATGTAACATAATTCACAAACTCAATAACTTTGAGTCATTGTGAGTAAAATTACAGACGATGACAGTTATTTGTAGATCTACGAGCTACCAAGAAAACAATAAAAGTGTATTCTCAAGTCCTGCACTGTGTGCCATTTGTAGAATACATGATTAATATATTCTTCCCTCTCGCAGACAGAAGCGTTAATAGTGACTTCCTGTTATTATAAAGTGGCAATGGTTTGGGGCATTGTTGTTCGAAATGGTGCTCCAAAAAAACCTTTATTTTGTCCAGAAATACCTCGATCATTATCATCAACGTCACATGTCCATCACGTGTTGGTTCATTGGTCATATTGCATTGTAAAAGTTGCTAAAATTCTATCACAAACTCTTGTTCTTATCACCACCATAGCAAAGAGATCTGAATTTCCAGGTTTCTCTACAATGCACACTTTCACAACTGAACCCTGAATGTCTCAACAACTGATTTATGCAGGAATTTTGGGGGGGAAACAATGTAAAGTTGTTCTTTTCTGTTTTTCCCTCCATAGGTGAGCAAGTACCAATGAAAGTACAGAAGCTGCAAAAATGAAAGTGCACAAAGTCTCTCGTCCCAAAAATGAGCAGCGAAACGCCACTAAAAGCCACCCAAAGAACAAGTGGCGAGTTCACAACAAAAAAATCCACAGTTTGGACCCCTCTCGCAACAGTTCAAGCCCTGCCACGGCGAAGCTGGAGCATCAGCTTGCTTACAGACAGAAGCTCAAGCTGAAACGGTTACAGAAGGTGTACCCGAAGCCTGTGACTTTGACAACTGAGAACAGTCATTCAGTTCAGACTAAAGGCAAGGTGGACACAGCCGCTCCTGTGATCTTACCTCATGTCCACACTAATGGTGGGGCAGAGGTTGATACTGGTAGTGATTCGGAGGACTCTCAGGAGTGGAGCTCCTATGCCCAGAGTGTTCTTCAGAATGGTATGGAGAGAGGAAGAAGGGGAGAGAATTCGACACCAGCAGCACTAGAACAGGTGGAGAATGAGGAGGCACCTGAATATCATGCCCAGCATGACAATGTCCATAACCACACAGTGTTAGTTTTGCAGCATGACCAGGTAAAAATAAAAACCTCTTGTTTACTGTAAGAGCTTATCACTGAATATTGGTTTTAGTGAGCTGTACTGCCATCAATCCTCTGTCTTCATCTTTGTGAACTTATGTTTGCAGTCCCTGTGTTTTCGAGGGAGGTGTTTGCTCACATGCCTCAGTGGCCGTGTGGAGGTTCTGGGCTTCACCATAGAGCAGGGCCAGCAGCCTTACCCCCTCTTTTCGCCTCCATCGCACTGCCCCCTCACCATCACAGCCTTAGGGGACTGCACACTGTCCACCAAGAACAAGAAAGAAAGCCGTCTGGAGACCAAGGCCATCATCCGCAAGTACCTTTCCTCAGGTGAGTGCTTTCTGAAAGGAGAACTTTTACCACAGTGCTAAACGATGGCACTGCAACTCTTTTTATTATACATGTACTCTATTAGCTTGTGTTGTCATTTAATCAAACTACTCTTCAGTTGTTTTTCTGCTGGAATGGTGATCGTGGTAATTCCACCTACTGAGCTGTTTCATTGCCTGAAATCAAAATTACCTTCATTGCCCATTGCATCACAGATGAAATGGGCAGAAAACCCAGTAGCAGCGGTTAGTTAGCTACCATTGTTTTGTGCGAAGACTGTGATCACTCCAGGACTGTTTAATTTTTAAGGGGGACCTGGTGTGTGTGATTATTTAATATGCTGATATTGTACAAAACTGCCACTGATATTTTTCCCCAATGATATTAAATGGGGCACTTTACCACAACAACAGGACCTCATGGGAGTGTTTTCATTCCCCACAAAAAAAGCTAAAGAACTTCATGGCAGTTTGCGATGGTCATTAAATATGATCTTTAAGTAATAAACTGGCTTGCACTGCAGTATGTACACTCCAAAGAATGGCTTAAACTATGCTGGATGTGAATGCAAACCAGGCCTGATATTACAATACAATCACCATACTCTGACGAGCATCTCTCTTTTCTTTTATGCTGCAACAAAAAATACTAGAAGGCCCGCTGCCCATGTACTACAGTGTTGCAATGTCTGTCTATTTTATGAACCATAAAATGTTGTGTTGAAAATAGCAGATTTTTTCAAAGCTGATGACCAAGCCTGTACATGTAAAGACAATATTAGCACTGATGAGAGAACTTGCGGTTCATAATGCAGGTTTGTGTGTGGCATTCTTTTTGCATTACAGAGCCTGAGAAGAGGCTGCTAAACGCAGTGGACTCGGATTCATGCGTGGTATTACTGCAACCAGTAGACACGCCTCTCACACGCTTTCTCATGAGCTTCAGTGAGCTCAGCCAGATCTTTGACATCAACTCAGTAAGTAATTTTTGCTTCTTTCCGCACACAATTGTACTGATAACCATTCATTATGATAGAGTTCCCATATGGTGCTTCTGTCTAAGCACTGCCACAATCATCACAGATATCAAGTGATCAGTGGCTGAGAGTCCACCAGAGCACAGTTGGCTATGCTCTCTATGGGTGGACAGGATGGCCCTCCCTCACACCCATCACTACAGCAGGATGCTAGTCAGAGCAAGTGTGCAGTCATCTTTCTTCTCCAAGCACATTATGATGTGCAGCGACATTGTGTTAGTTAGGAAAAGCAGCAGTTTGGAAAAGATGCGGGGGCTGACTCCACGTGACTCGGAGGAAGCACATGCTAGTCTTCACCCTCCCAGTGTTGGTAGTACTGTGTGATATGGACGGGTCTTAGCTAGTGGGTGAGAGTGGAGACGACCAAATTGAGCAGACAATGGAAGGGGGAATAAAAATGTTTAAAAAATGCTTTACATGGTTTCCTCCTAAGCACAAATGTAGATAATGAGCAAAGTCTTACCTGGCTTGAGAGGTTTGCTTCTTTAGTTTTTACTGGAGCCATGAGGCTGATGTAGCTAATAAAAAATCTATTACATCAGAGGGGTAAATGTAAGTTGTAGATTTGCTTAAAAGTACCAGTGTGTTGCGTAGCTTTGTGTTTTTACTGCTCCTACAGTTGAAAAATAAGGTACACTGTAAGCTGAATAGTGTTGGCAGCAAAAACACTAAACTCTTCAATGCTGTCTTCATATTGAAGGCTGCTGTTTTCAGTCATATTAGAAAAGTGATATTCAACATTGATATTCAACATTGCTGCAGTGGTTTTTTTTTGTAGTTTGGTGTGACATCCTCTTGCTCATGGATGCTTTATGTTTAAGCTAAAATCACCTGCCATGTCATTGGAGTAGGAGATTTATTGTAAAATGTTATTTATAAACTTTGATGCACCACATTGCCCCACTTCTATTTGCTTTTTTGCTTCACACATGGCCAAAATTGATACTTAGACATTAATTTCCACATTACAGTCCTATTTAGATTTATGAAGGCCATTTAAATATTAGTTTTTTACTGCACTTTTTTTAAATAGCTTCTTTATACATATAACGTTTCATCCCCCAGGCAATAAGACTCTTAAACACTCAGGAACTGTCAACACACACACACACACACACACTTAACTATTCCCTAACTTATTTTTATTACTTATACTGAACCTGCTGCTACAATCTTCCTGCCCCCTGTGTCATTGTTTAAAATTCACAGTATTTTTGCACATCCTTCTACCTTGCACCTGGTGGTCCCATAACTGCACTGGTCACTGTTGCACGGTCTCTGTACCTATCTGTCCTTGCACTGTCCTGCAATGTTTGCACATATTTGCACACAATGCACTTTGTTGTTAGTTGTGTAGTGTTTGTGGTCCTG
>JBBPDA010000132.1:6151963-6169463 GCA_037974385.1 Arnoldichthys spilopterus | reverse complement strand
GAAATGTTTCTTAAAAGGGAAAAACAGGAGCGTGAAAATTTTTATGTGTAAGTCCATCCCCAAAGATTGCTTGACTAATTTTTGGGGATATATCAGCAGAAGCTATAATCATAGTTTCTGTTTTACTGGAATTTAGATATCGATAGTTATTAGCAAGCCAAACGTTTATCTGTGATAGTCAATTAGGGTAGACAACCTATCAAGCTGATGAGGTTGAAAAGAAACATACAGCTGAATATCCATCCATCCATCCATCCATCCATCCATCCATTTTCTAAACCGCTTTTTCCGTTTCCGGAAGGCAGGGTTCACCCAGGACAGGAGGCCAACCCATCACAGGCCCACACACAGACAGACAACCACTCATACACACATTCACACCTACGGGCAATTTTAGAGCATCCAATCAACCTACTGCAGCCTTTGGATAGTGGGAGGAAACACACGCCAACACAAGGAGAGCTTGCAAACTCTGCACAGAAAGGCACCTGTGACCGACCGGGGATCGAACCCAGGACCTTCTCCCTGTGAGGGGACAGCGCTAACCACTGCACCACCGTGCCGCCCCAGCTGAATATCATCAGCATATATTTAAATAGTTCAAATGGCCCTGAAAGAAGGCGTCTTACTCTGTCTACCCTCAAGGTCTGAACTATTGGACAGTTAGTATAATCTGCGGTATAATTTCTCATAAAAGACTATTTCTTTAATATGGAGATACTGAGTCTATATGGGAGCAGATTTTAAAATCATAAACCTGTTCACATTCGGATTGTTGTGTTTCAGATATTCAGTCAGGCTTCATTACCATCTCCTAACTAAGGATGGGAATCGAGAACTGGTTGCGCTTCAGCACAGGTTCCAAATGGTCCGATCCATTGAACTCCTATGCCTCCAGGGTTCTCACTTTCTTTTAGCAATGCTGGCATGCTTTTCTGACGGTCTGCGTTGCCAAAATTCATGTGTCTCAACATCTCACTCTGTACTTCTGCGCTGCTGGAAACTTTAAACAAGCAAGCGTAACGTCAGAGACGAGAGTCCCAAAGCGTGGTTGCATTTCATGAAGAAAGGTGACAACAGTGCTACTCGCAATGTCTGCAAAATTATCCTTTCAAGTAATGATGGAAATGGTGAAACGCCTGTTGACAAAACATGGGCTGAAATACCAGGAGTGTCAGGCTTCACCAAAATGCAAAGACAACCTAATTGAAAACGAAGGCTGTGCAAATATTCTCTCATTTCATCCACTTTAGATGATGCCAAACAGACCAATGCTAAAGAGGCTACAGGCAGCTGCTCAACTGCCAAACCCAAAATCTTACCAATTCTCACCCCTCACACAAACTGTTCGTCTGGAAGAAGGTACCAGAATGAGCAATAGCTTCATCCCTCAGGCAATAAGACTCTCAACCACTCCAGGACTGACTGTTAACACACGCACCCCTCCATCTTAACTGGCCCTAATCTTTATATTTATTTTAGCTATTTAACATTATGCTGCTTCCTTCTTTCTGCTCCCTGCGTCATGTTTGCATCTGCTCTTCTCTAACATCGCTGCATCTTTGCACAACCTGCTACTTTGCACCTGGTAGATCCATTACTGTGTACTGGTCTCTGCTGCACTGTCTTGGTTTCCACAGCTGTCTGTCTTTGCTCTGTCCTGCCATGTTTGCACACACTGCACTTCAAGTGGTCATATGTGACATTTCTGTGGTTCTGTGTTCTCATGGAGCACCGTGGTCCTGGAGAAACGGTGTTTTGTTTCATGATGTACTGTGCTAACTGTATACGGCTTAAATGGCAATAAAAGCCGACCTGGCGTCACTTATTCCTAGCAAAAACAACAGTATTCATATGTGGTTGTGGTGCAGTAATGCAGTGTTTAGTGTTAGCTTGTCTGTTTAAACGTGTTGTGCTCACTGTTTCTGTGTTTCAGGTTTGGGAACAGAATCTTTGGCCCTATCTGGAACCGGGAGAGTGTGGCTTGTGTAGTGCTTACTTTTAAAGAACCATTCGGAACCAACGGAAGAGGTGGATACTTTGATGACTTTGGTATAATCCGGTGAGAAAACATTCCCTCTGTGGTTCCCGAGTGGTACGCTGGCTGCATGTATATGTATGTGTGAACTATTGTGTCCGATTTCTTATATATTTAAGAAACGTTTTGAAGAGTCTGTTGAAGTTTGGTTCCGCACCTGATAACCCTGTATGCCTGAAGCACGTTCTGTGGTTCTTTGCTTTATTATTCTTTCATTTATGGTAGGAAGCCACATTTTTTAAACCTTTTCACTTCGTCTCTCTTTTCATCAGCGATGTAATGCAAAATCATCTGCTCCAAATGCTCACCTTGGTTGCCATGGAGAAACCTACGTCCACCGACTCTGACGACGTGAGAGACGAGAAGGTATTGCGTCCAGAAAAGGAGACTCACAGAAGTGTATACATACGACCTCGCGTAACATTGAGTAGGTCCCACACCTGCAGCACTCCACCTGCCGTTTTGGAGATGCTCCGACTCTAGACTCTCGTCTAATCATCACAATAAGACCCTTGTCAAAGTGGCTCAGGTCCTTACGCTTGCCAGTTTTTCCTGCTTGCAGCACATCAATTTCAAGAACTAAGTAATATATCCCACCCCCCTGACAGGTGCCATTGTAATGAAATAACTAGAGTCACTGTGAATCGCTTTATCTGTCAGTGGTGTTAATGTTCTGGCTGATTGATATAAATGTCGAGCTGTAACCAAATTATTTAATCTCTTCAGGTGAAGGTGTTGAAGTGCATAGCTCCAGTAGGCCCACATGATGTGGTACTGGGACAGTACGTAGGGAACTCTGAAGGTATAGGAGAAGCCAAGTTGGGCTACCTGGATGACCCCACGGTTCCAAATGGGTCCTGTACAGCCACTTTTGCCACTGCAGTGCTCTACGTCCATAACGAGCGCTGGGAAGGTGAGCAGACTCGACTTCGATGCTAGTATTGAAGATACAGCGTATAATTATCATCTTCTCTATGTGTCGTATTCTGTTTCCTTTGTTTCTTAATGACTTTGCTTTTCTTTCTGATCCTCTTTGGGTGAAGGGGTTCCCTTCGTTTTACGCTGTGGTAAAGCCCTGAATGAGCGTAAGGCTGAAGTGAGGCTGCAGTTCACCGACGTTCCAGGGGACATCTTTAGTTCGCAGTGCCAGAGGAATGAGCTGGTAGTCCGTGTGCAGCCTGACGAGGCCATTTATGCCAAAATGATGAGCAAAAAGCCTGGCATGTACTTCAGTACTCAAGAGACCGAACTGGACCTGACCTACAGCAGCCGATACAGGGTAAGACAAGCCTGTTATCCGTATAATGATCACTTAAAAAAGAGCCGTATGTAGTGTTAATACACTGTGGTATTTTTGAGTTTTACATAATTATAAAACACCAGCAGACCTTAACATTGTGTCAAAATTACACCATAATTGGACAAAGACAAATGGTCCAAATTTGCTTTTTTAGATTTGCACTTGTAGTTAATGTGCTAAAAATGCTAATGTAGCTAACAAGCATTGGAAGCCACCAATCAGTACTTTGCAAACTGCATGCTTTATTCATCACACACCTGCCTAAAACTGGTGAGTTGTGAAGAGGCATTCTGCGGATCTGGGCCATTCAGAGTAGTTTTCTGATGTGTTGTCTTGTACAGAAGGTTCTAGACTCTGATTTCTTTACAGTGCTGGTGATATGAGCAATGGGTCACAATTATTACAATGAAATAGTCAGTGTTGATTATGGTAAAATGAGGGTAAATTAAAAAACATCTTTGGCATTAATGTATTGGAAAAAAGAAAATTGTTCAGATCCTCTACATAAAACCATGAACCAGGCAACAAATATGTAACTTTTCTTTTGCAGCTTTCCAGTTTCTGAACGGCCGGTTCTGGTCACAATTGTGAACCATAATGTGGTATTTGAATCCAGACCACTCTGAGACCTCGGTTACATAAGTATGTAGAAGTAAAAAATGTGACATTACATTAAGTCACTAAGTAATTAGTACGTTTCTCAGCGTTTTGTGTATAAAAAGGTATTTTGCATCGCTGAAAACCAAAGTGACTATTTGTCATTGTGAACACACTTAAGCACCACAACGAAATGTGACCTCTGCATTTAACCCATCACGTGGAGCAGCAGGAAGCTATTTAGGAGGAATATACTGCTGGGGAGCAGTGTAGCAGGACGGTACCTTGCTCAAGGTGGTTAGTGGTGCTCGGGCCAGGATTTGAACCTGCGACCTTCAGGTGCCAAATGGCAATGTCCTAACCACTAGGCCTCTACTGCCTAGAACTAAAGCTAAAAAAATGGAAGCCTTTATTAAGGATAAGAGAATGCCATACAGGGTCAGAAACCACATAAACCAGTCTATTTGAGATTCCTTACTAACTTTAAATATGGTTTAACATTACTCAATAGCTACATTGGCTGTTTTTTGCTGCAGATGTTTTACCGAACACACTGTGTTTGAAATAAGGGGGAAATTGTTGCACTTTGACATTTGGCCTTTGCTTTAAAATCGAAGCAGTGTCGTAATTTTCTTTCTTAATTGCCCATTAATCTCACAAGGCCCTGATACTTTCGGCTCACAGCGTGGTTTGTCTGAAAGTATATTAACCCTTGTACAGGACGTGAAGCTTCCCGATGCCTATGAGCGTCTGATTCTGGATGTGTTCAGTGGGAGTCAGATGCACTTTGTACGCAGGTAGGTCCCCTTTCCCGTTGTTGCGACCTGCATCAGTGCTGTATCTTGGATCTGTAGAGGTTACTTTGAAGCCTGGCCTGTAACTGACTGTGTCTGTTTTTGACAGTGATGAACTGAGGGAAGCCTGGAGAGTCTTCACTCCTCTTTTGCATCAGATTGAGGCCGAGAGGATACAGCCTGTCCCTTACACGTATGGAAGGTGAGACATCTCCTTTTGATCAGAAATGTGTCAAAGCGGGTATTGCATTAACTGCATGCAGTCGTAGGGGGCACATATTCAAATTACATACTCATATTATTTCTAAATCACACTCATTTGAACACACTGTTGATTCTGAAGCATCTGCATTTACCCCACTAAACAAGTGCTTTTCCTTCCTATTCATTAAATAGTGTTCATAGATATCACCAGGGTTACCACATGGCCTAGCAAAAAAATCAGGAAAACTTTTTTTTTAGTTTTTCAGTCATGGTAAGCACACGGGTAATGAGAGGAGTCAAATGTCCTGAACAATTATTTCAATATTCTCCTATTTCCCTTAAACTGAGAATGAACTGCTAGGCTCTCTGTCCAGTGTTGTATAAAGTACCTGAATGTCACACTTGAGTAGAAGTACAGATACTCGACCAAAAAATGACTTTGGTAGAAGTTCGAGTCACCGACTAGAAAACTACTCAAGTAAAAGTCTTAAAGTATCTAGTATTGACTGTACTTGGGTTTGACAAGTAGTTTAAAACTAAATGTAATTTAAAAAAGGCCGTCAGAAATTAGTGTATTATGTGGTTTATCCAGCTTATCTGGCACCTCAAAGCATGGAGCCTACATCACACTTCATCAACAAGGTCTTCAAAGCCTAAACAACCTTCATAACACCAACCATTCAAACCTCCCTCCCTCTCTTTTTTTCCTCTTCACCTTCTTTCTTTTCTTCCTGTAATAAGTCATGTCAAGTCGGCTTTTATTGTCCTTTCAACCATATACAGTTCACACAGTACACAGTGAAACGAAACAATGCTCCTCCAGGACCACGGTGCTCCATGAAACACAGGACCACAAACACTACACAACAACATAAAGTGCATTGTGTGCAAATATGTGCAAACATTGCAGGACAGTGCAAAGACAGACAGGTACAAACAAAGACCGTGCAACAGCGACCAGTGCAGTTATGGGACGACCAGGTGTGAGGTAGCAGGATGTGCAAAAAGACAATAATGTGAATCGTAAACATTGACACAGGGGGCAGGAAGAATGTAGCAGCATAAATTTAATAAGAGTAATGTGCACCGACCTAAAGCTCCCAATGTGAGTAAGAATGATGTGTTGTTAGTTAATTGAGCAGGTCTTCAGTGTCGATAGACTGCGTGTTGAAAATGAATTGGAGTAAAAGTATGCAGTGAAGTCAGGAAACGTAGTAAAGTTAAAGTGAAAGTAGACAGAACAAGAAAAACTCAAGCAACGTACAGATACCCCCAAAACATACTTAAGTACAGTAGTGAAGTATTTTTACTTCATTACTATACAACACTGCTCCCCAAATGGACCACACAGCCATCTGAAAGATCTAGATTATTTGCAGCATCTTATTAACATTTTAAATGGTCATTTATGGACGAGGGTATTTTGAACAGGTTGCTGGCAGGTTGTGGCAACACTGTGAACACACCCCAGAGTTGTGTCCCATGGTAGAACATGCAGGTTGGATGGCATTACAACATGAGTAACCAAAACTCTGTAGTTACATTATCCTTCAAATGTAAATATGAGGCAGTGCTGGTTGGTAACTGGTTTGTTAGGTTTATAGATAAACATCGCTTTCTTGTTTTAAACAGTTGAATAACATATAATTAGCCAGCATGTCTGGTTCAGATGCTAACGTTGAAATGCTTACCCGCTTCTTTTCTCTGCAAAGGTGTAAGATTCAGCCCTGGCCCGCAGTGCTGGTTTTAGGTGTGTGTTGAGCATTTTTAAGAGAGTTGGATGGGAAGCCAGGATCAGGACAATGGGAATCAAACCCCAGATAAACACTAAGTCAGTGTCAGTTAATAGTCCTTGTAATCTTGACTCAAAGTTTTAACCTTAAATTGTAACCCCCCTCGCCAAATTCTACGACCAGTTCATCAGTTGTAGGCATGTGGGAAACAATTATTGAAGTGAACGTGGAAAATAGTGCATGGTGCAGTATCTGGCTGCCAACCCAGCGAGCTCACCACTGAAAATGTCCTGGAAAATGATCTGTGCATGTGATCCCATCACAGAGAACACATCATCACTGTCCAAAATGGTAACGGGTCAGGTGAAGGCAAAAACATTCCTTATTTCCAATGTAAGTTAATGGAAAAATGTAGAGTATGTGATTTTGGAGCATTTCTATTGGTCTGTCCTTCTTTAAAGTTTCACACAATGTAAAGGCCAGCTGCTGTGTTTTTGTAGAAAAATAAATCAAACATGGACATGAGTGGTTTTCTCTGGACAGTGAGATGCTGATTCGAGGTGTTGAGATGTTGAAGTCTCTCGTTGTCCTTTACAAAGTTTGTGTCTGAGATCCCAGTTCTAAAAAAAAAATCCCATCTAGTCATGAATCCTGTAGCACTGTGCTGCTATGGGAAATGTGGTGTTAGGATTTTACAGCTGCATAAAGAGCATAGTGATATGATCGTCTAAAATAACAGTTTTCTCTGTCAACAGCCGAGGACCAAAAGAGGCAGATGAACTGTTGAAGCGGGTGGGATTCCACTACGGAGGAACTTACAAGTGGGTCGATCCTCATGCTGTGTAAACACTCCAATCACTATAAATGGGTCATTGTATTGTCCCTCCATGATCAAACCAAAATCCCCTCCTGCGCTGAGCAGAGAGCTTTACAGACCCGTTCCTGTTCAGAGTGAGGAGATGCAATGAAATCCTGATCATTCACCAAGGCGAGAGTGAACCAGTGAATGCGTTTACAGCCTGACCACTGATTGTAAAAGTGGGCTAGAGATTTCAGTTTCAGTTCAGTATTACATTTTTCTCTAATGTGAATATAGAGAAACTGAGTGATTGTTTTTCAGAATTATTCAGCAATAATGCACGTCTTGTCTCATGCATTTATTTTCATTGGGATGTAATTGGAATTTCTAATTTTTGGGGGTTTTCTGCCAATATTTGTGACCAAATCAGAGCATGATGCTGTTTCATTTGAATGATTCCAGGTCAATCGGTTTTACATTCTTTTCGCTTCTTCTCCAGTGGCTGAGACCACGTTTCCCATAGATAGGAGAGAACAGTGTAGTGGAGGCAGATTTGTTGGTGGTGCGCATTTGGTGCTTTAAACGTTGAAAGCAATACACACAGTACTTCTGTAGTGTTACATATTGGTTTCCTGTTACTATTAAAGATACTGACGCACTTTATCATCATTAAGTTACAGTATGCTTCGCATATGGCACTTTGTCACAAGTGTTAAGACTTTTGTTTACATTTTTTTTTTATGCCAGCAGAGAGTGGCAGAATAGTATTAGTAGTAGCTCAGCCTCAGTATGTGGGTGTGAATGGGTGTGTCTTATCAAACTCCCACACCAAAGATCACACCTGATTCAACAGTAAGAGAAGCTGGAAAGATCAAAGTTTGCTTCTCAACATCATGGTAAGACACCTCTCTGTGATTCTTACAACCTTGCTTTAATCACCGTTTGATCTCGGATCTGAATTGAACATTTGAATCCATTTCTAAACTTCGCACCTCATCTGTACACATTCCTGTCAGTCGCCACTTCTTCACAAAATTTGAGTGGAATTTTGAAGTTGTGCCTGTCAGGTCACTTAACTTGTTGGTTATGGCTTTTGCTCCCAGGTACATGCCCTAGGCTGGGGGAATGTTGTCTTTCAGCTCAGAGGACAAACCAGTGGTCTGTCTGTCGTCTTACCTACGAGTAGAAGTATGTAGCGTGAGGCATGTTGGGTGTACCACAGTGTTAATGACATAGGCTTGGCCATGTTTTGCCTAATAGCCTGGAATGTACCTAAATCATCTACCTGTATTTGGAGACGTTCGGAGGTAAAAAATAAATACACTTCATACCAAATTATTTGTGGTGTTTTATATTTAAAGAATTCTGGTGTTTAAGCTAATCTCTATCTAAACTCCAGCATGGACAGTCATTTAGATCAATAAACTGCTTATTAAAAACAATTTTGTAATGTATTTAATATTAAAAGAGAGGAAAAGAGTCTAAACGTTGTCCACTGCAATATTTATTAGGGTTTAGTATTTTATAACTTATAATAACTACATTTTAAATGGTTAAGTTAATCAGGTGTGCAGAATACATCGCCCTTTGCAATTCCTTCCTTCGTGGCATTTTCGGGTGCCTCCCTCGTCCTCGATGCCTCTGGCAAATAAACGAACCAACTGACCACGAACCCTGAGGACAAAAATAGCAGCCGTGGCTGAGGTCATGAGTTAGGAAACATTCAAATGAGCAGATGCAAAGTGCCAGTGACCAGTGGAGGGATTCATTCATTATATTCCATGGTAAAAGTTGGAGATAAGCTGGTGAGAAGTTCACCGAAAAAGAGCAATCACTTAACACAGTTACATGAATAATGTAGGACTCCTAAGAACTTGCACTTTTTCCACACACTAAATACAAAACAATGTTGGTCAGAGATTCAAAATAATTTTTTAAGCCTTTTAAGGCCTCAAACAGTACTTCTGTTTACTATTTGCTAGACACTATAAGAACCTACCTGCATGAAATCTCTGTGTATGGCAGAATCTCCCCATCGCAGTTCCACACAGATACCGCAGGAGATTTGCTGCAGCAGAGCCCACACGCAAAGTCCCTCTTCACCTTCCCTTTCTCTTTCGTCCCTCGTGTCTTCTGGCTTTCCGCAAGGTGCTGCTGTGAGCCGTCCCTACAGGATTCAATGTCGCTTTCAGGCAGCTTCTCAGAATCTTTAAATGCTCCTTCTGAAATGCTTTGTCTTTCTCTTTCCTCGTCTTCAAAGTCGTCGTCGTCGTCTTCAGGAGGAGGAAAAAAGCGCACTGCCTTGACACGGTGCACCTCTACAAACGGCAGGTCAAACTAAAAAAAAGTGGGAACCACAAATACTTGCATTCGTTTTTTTCAAGAATCTTCTTTTTTTTTGTAGTTTTATACAATATTCTGATTTATTCATTTAAAAAACATACATAACATTTATGAAATAAAGTATGGGGTTCACATTAGATCTACTGAACACTTTCATTTTCTTTTTTTGTGCTTTTCGTACTTTTTCACCACCAAATCCATCCATCCATTTTCTTAACCACTTCTTCTGTCTCTGGGTCACAGGGAAGCTGGAGCCAATCCCAGCTGACTGCGGGCCTAAGGCAGGGTACACCCAGGACCAACCCACTTAGGTGGTCCACCATCCAAGGACTAGCCAGGCCTAAGCCTGCTTAGCTCCACAGCAAAGCTAAAGCCTTGCCACCAAATGTATTTTCAAAATGATGCTCTGTGCCACTGTTACACTTCTAATGTGCTGGACAGATGCTTCAGATGACTGTCCAACTGCTGAGACAGTGTGGGCACTGCATCATTAACATGAATGACAATGTGTTAAATCTACTGACGCAGGCTGAGCATGTGGAGGAGTGAAGGCACATGGAGAGAGCTGATGCAGATCCTTTTTTTACAACCCACCCAGCTCTTGATGCAGCTTATGTACAGATACTTAAGAGCTTTGTTGCATTTGTCAGTTTTGCATGATGCATTTTTTTCATTCCCATGAGAAATTAACCATATTCTGTTAATGTGTCGTGGTCACTGACTGGTCAGAAGCGTCGATGGCTTTCAGAAGGAGGAACCAACTCTAAACACTTGAGTTACCAATTGTCAGAGTTGTTCTTTTTATTCAAATGTTCTCCAACCGTTACAGCATTAATTATAAATGTTCCATTGCCCTCACCTGATCCTGGGCGGAGGTGTGTCGGTGGAGGTACGTGAGGAAACCCAAGGGACTGGTGTCCCGCACCAGGATGAGGTCACCTGTCCCGTCAGCAAGGTGTGCTGAGGGAGAGAGGCCCTTAGGGCTTCGTGGGCAGGAACTTGACATACAGGTGAGGGACACGCACCTGAACCTGCCTTCCACGCTCACCCACTCCCCTGAGGATGGACAGAGGAAACGCACACACAACCCTGTTAGTGTGAGAGTGAGCAGCTTGTTGACGTCTCACATGAGAGTGCATCAGGCGTCACTTGGCATGTTGAGCAAGGTGCCATCAGAAACATCTGAGCCATGTGTCCAGTGTAGCAAAGTAAGATTGTTGAGTTCTTTCCACAGTACTGCTGACGATCAGTTATGAAAGGCTAAATGTACAGACGACTCTTGGGTAATTCAGCACTAGATCAGACATAGTTTATAGTTGCACAAGTAAGTAATGCCACTTTGTGAGAAAGGGCCCAAGAGTCGCCTGTGAACCAAGTTTAAACTATGTGAATTGTGATTAAAGGTTTCTTTGTCCTAACTCATGAGCAATTTAAGTTTGAGGTTACAAATCATAAATGGCTCATGGACCAATCCGTGTCAAGCTTCCAAAGAAGCCTCTTCCCACTTCCACATGTCCCTGGTCCTTTTCATGGCCCTTATATGGCAAATTGTTGCAGCTATTCATTTACATATGATGCTGTACCATCAGAAAGCATAACACAGCAGCTGCCCAGCTTCATGTTCATGATGTTTGCAGAATCAGTTGTGAAAAATGTACAACGTCTATTGCATGTCTATTGGCTGTTTGTCATAAACATCATGCTTTCATGGAAAAGCACATGTTAACAGTGGAATCGATTAGTAATGGGAAGTTTGGAAGCTTCATACTGACTCTTTGAAACTCATACAGTAAAATGAACTTTTTTCCCCCAAATCATTTGCTCATTTAATACATTGGAGCTAGTGTGTCAGTTATGACACAAAGAGCACAGATCTCGAACACCATAGTTTGCTTAACCTGATACAGTATAAAGCACATGTCCACTTTTCTTAAGCAACTTGGACCAAGTTTGAACTGCCTGTACGAGAACACTGTGTCTGTCAATGGGGAGTAGCATCTGTTCATTCTACAGTAGCTATTCACATTAGCCTACCCACTCATGGAAGACCCATAGTGTAGGTACATGTTCCAACAGAAAGGCAAGTTAAACATCCATTCATCAGCTATATTACACACAGCTAAACAGCTGCAGAAATGTAATGGTTATGACCAGCAAACACTGCCACTACTTTGTGTGAATGCATTCAGGGAAACTTGATGAACCATGGCCACACAAGTCGCCTTGTGATGCATTCTTGATAAAAACCATCCATCTGACAACACTTTCAGGTATTGAACACACTTTACTATTTAACCTCTACTTAGCTAGATGCAAGTTTTGAAGTGGAATAGAACTTAGACTGTGACTGATGATGCATCACAAATCCATGAGAAATAGTACAGAGAAGACCGCATACTAAGGAACAGCCCTGTACTTTTGTAAACATACTGGTCACCCCTACATTGAGAACATTGCACATGACCGCTGAACAAAAGAAAAACATGTTTGTCAAGGAACTTGTAGCTAAGCTGTCACAATTCAGATGACTGAAACAAGTGGCACACATGACACGCATTTAAAGCGATGCCAGCAAGCAAGCCAATGTTAGGCTAATGAACATTTCAGCTGTTTCAGGAGGGTTTCTGATAAGTGTTTAACGCATTTCATTTCAGTTTTATATTACACATTTAAGAATCTTTCATGGTTTGATATAGACGCTCACTGCTGACAAACTGCTTGTGAATGCATTTTAAAGTCACACAGAAGTTTGGAACTCCTACAAAAAAATTGTAAATGTAAATAACTGTTTAAAAATCTCCTGCTGAGGGAGAAGCAATACCACCACCTACTGTTGGAGTGTGAAGCACATAGCAACTGCCACTTGTACTATCATGTGTGTATTAACAGCATTATATCAATATTTCTTTTTTTAAATATCAATACTGGTGTGTTGTGACACTGCTATGCCAGAGTCATACAAGCGATTAGTTCAAAATGAACATATCGTTCACAAATGACCTCACCACTTGTCCTTAATTGAGCTAAGTGAGCTAGATTTAGTGGAGCTGAACGGAACCATGACTTGAACACAGCTGAACATGCTTCGTTACACAGACACCTAGCGCCAAGAGGCTCCCTATAAGCTAATGGTGTGGACAAGAATCTAGATCGGTCTTCCCCTCCTGATCAAGATGGCTGTTCTAGTTGTAAGAGAGTGTAGCTTACCTTCTGACTCACTGCTGTACTGGCTGAGCTGCCTGCTGTATAGAGAGCTGCAGCTATCTGCATGAGGAAACAGTCTCTCTGTGCTTTCTAAGCACACTCTGCACCTACGTACACACACACACACACACACACACACAACAGATTTTGATTTCACATGTAAACAAAGATACAAAGATGTTTCCTGGATGAGGACAAGTATGTACAGTGAAGACCTACCTAATAAGATAAAAAGTTGATTTTCTACTGAATGATGTCAGTAGTAGTGTAAATTCCTCAACTCACCCTGATTTAACCTCTTGAGGACATGATTCCATCCTCAGTGAATCACTAATCACTAATATTAGAATAAATACAAATAACAGCAAGACAGTATATTGTGATTTTATCAGTGTGTTGGCTGGGCCTTTCCCAAAGCTCTCCTGGTGGACGCCCAGTATCACTTGTAGTTTCTATTAAAGTGCTGGTTTGGGCTCAATCAGTTTTCATTGGATGAAATCAGGTGCTGATGGAACTTCATACACATCCATGCAATGACTGCAGACATCATAAGCCAAACCTGTGTTTCTCTAACCAGCTCACACACTATCCACTACGTTTTACACACAAATCGTTTGTTTACATTTATTTTAATGTTCACTTGTATTTTTGCAGGACAAAACTCACGGCTGATATAAATGGTTTTAAACTATTAACAATGGAGTCTCAAACTTTTGTACAGTACCAGATTTTTTTAAATGCAGTGAATAAATGCTCCAGTACGACTGGAGCTCCTGTTTTCACTGTAGGGCTTTTATCATAAATATGAAATCGCTTTATGGACAAATAAATGTCTGCACATATTACTGAATATTAATATAATGGATAATATTTCAAAGCTGGTGCAGTTGAATCACCACCAATTCATGATGCGCTGATGTATTTTTGTGATACTAGTCATTAGGGCTCAGTAGTAAATGTTTACTTCCCACAGTTCAGGTTTGCTTTCTCACAGACATAGTAGCTACTGTTATGGGCTGCTCTCCTTTCCTTAGAGATCATATTACCCGAGTACTGTACTAAGGAGTCATGGACACACAGCTCCCCTTAACTACGAATAGGTTGGTTGCAAAAAGCTTTGAAGAGTTCAGACCATTAGTGGCAAACTCTCCCAAGACCACACTGTAGAGGTAAAACAACAAGGCTAAGGGCCCTCCCCTGTGGTCCAACATTTTAGTCCCCTGTATGTCCACACTTCATGGGGTTTCCTAGCACAAGAAAATGACTTTGCTAATTTTACCCTAAAGGCTCAACTAAACATTTATTCGGGAGTTAAACCAAGAACTGTGAAGGCCTTATCCCTTCTGGACCAAAAATGTCTTTTGATGAACTACTTTGTTATTTGTGTCATTCAACTAGTATCATTTGTTTCTTTACCAGGAAATACACTAGAGCCAGTGAATGCATACAAATCCTGAGACAAGCTTTACTGTATACTCTAGAAATAAAAGAGGTCAGACATTAATATTCTGTATGCTGAAAGTGGAAACCCCCCCCCCACATAGGTGGATGACTTGTACACGGTTCTGCATTGTTAAGTTGTTTTAAAAAAGTTTGTCTTTACCCTGAGAGGCAGCGAGTGTTGTCTCTGGGGCTGGTGATCTGTGGATCCGCTGGTAGATACTGCACTATTCCCCGATAGCTCCTGTTGCACAGGTACACTAAACAACCTATATATATATATATATATATATAGAGAGAGAGAGAGAGAGAGAGAGAGAGAGAGAAAGAGAGAGAGAGAAAGAGAGAGTGAGTGAGTGAGTGAGAGAGGTTTACCTCATCCTATTTCTCAAGGAAAATGTATAATAATATAAAGGTTTTATTAGCTAAAAAAGTAGAAAAGACCAAATATCCAATAACAAGAAATACATGAGCTTATACACAAACCTAAGGTTAAACTCCTTTTTCATACCTCAATACCTTCGTTCCAGTCACAAGCTATGTCTCCTCTAATCACACAATACTACCAATGCCGGAAGAATGAACTGGTCAGTTCTGGTACATCAGCGAACAGACACCTGTGCTTGCTAGCACTGCTGTGGACGGCCTCTAGCTTTAACAGTTGTCCTCAGAAATCCACAGCTTCAACCATTTTAACCAATAAACTGAACATTCCTTAATACAAGCAGCCTATAGACTTGCTTCCCAGACGCAGATGAGGCCAAACCCTGAACTAAAAGAAATTTTAGTGATGAATCACTATCGTGATATAGTCCAAGGCTATAGTTGTACTACCTTTCCAGTACGTAAGAGTAAATGTCTGTTTTTAGTGAGTGAATGGGAATCTAATGAGAGAACTGTGCAGACAGCATTATCAGTAAAGAGAAAGAAATAAACAATACTTGACTGTTAACGTAAATGACAGGCGCAAATTAAGCCTGTGAAACGTATACACCCTCTGTTACCTGAGTAGTCATATCTGAGAGGTCCCATCCAGCGGTGCCTCTCGCTTTCAGCCAGCACGTCACCATAGAAGCCATAACCCACCAATGAAACAGAATAACGGACCAGTGTAGACTGGTGATGGACAGAGCACACATCCAAAGGCTGAGAGTCTCCTAGACAGAAAGACAGAGACCATGTTGTGAGGCTAGGTAGCCAGTATGTTGTCTTTGGAGGAAACACAGAGTCTACCGTTGAAATTCAATCAACAGTGAAGCGGTTGTGTTTTATATATGTTTTTAGATCAAAAGTGTCAGAAAAATGTCACAGGTAAAGATACAGCTTATAAATCAAATCTGAAACTTATAATCACCAATATTGAGCATTGTGCTATTCCAACTGCATGCTCAGATTATTCTGCTTCAAACTTTTCTGAAACATACCCCACTATAAAAATGTTCAGATGTGTGGACCAAATTCAGGCTGATGCTGGTATTTTTTAGTTACACTGCTGACTTTTATCCATTGTAATGTAAAAACTGGATTTTTCACCAAACTATTGATTTAAGGCTTGGTGTAAGCTGAGTCCTATAGAGCAGAAGTCATACGCGCGGAACATCTGTGTTTGTCTTAAATTCAACACCTCACAGCAAGTCATGTGTCCTAAACCACATTCACAAGTCTGCTCCACCCTAATGAAGAGCTAGAAATGGTTTAAGTGGGCTAAGAGAAGTTTTGGACATGTAACCATATTTTAGGTAATTTAAGGTTTTATATATTTTAGAATAAATCTAATTACAGAATACCAAAGAATAAAAATCTTTATTGTCCACTGGAAAATGGAAGATTCTTTGGCCCCACAAAAAAGCACAAATTCACAAGACTTAATAGCCAATATACCAAACACTGTACAGCTGATTCTAAAATGAGCATATTAAAAATTTCGAATATGATTCATACAGACAGGATTATTTAAATCCGCATTTGTAGATTTCAGCATATTTTTAAAAAACTTTTAGAAAATGTTACCAATAATAATGTGCAGTGCTGATGTAATGGGGTCATTCACACCCACTGTGGCGAAACAAATACAATCAGTTGAGCCTGTAGAGGAAAATAAACAAACAATCAGCTGTTATTCAATCTTTAATCATCATAGAACACTGGACACACCCATCCTCACCCAACACTCTAATCAAGCTCAATTTCACTTCCTTATTTGTCCAGTTTTTAATCAGCAAACTATGAGAAACCTGCTGGGATGATGCCGATGTGGAGGTCACATGGCTGCAGCATCACAGAAGGGTCGTGTTCGGAAATGCCCGCCTCCTGCTGCGTTCGGCCAATCACTCCATGCAGCAGCTCGCTGAACATTCCATCTCCACCCACGCAAATCACACTGAACGAGCAGAAGAAACAATGACCACTGACCTGAACACATTGTAAAGCTCTAAAGCACATGAGGCATCAAGCCTCATCTAAGCCTTACAGTTACAATAGTTTGATCTTTAATGCTAATTTTGCTAACAATCAGTGGAAGCGAATGGTCACCCGTTAACATCATCTAGAAGATCATTCTACAACCTGGCTACTGGACTCCATTCAATGTTAGAAGCTTGACTTATTTTCACAAGGCCTTTCTACAGGTGTTATCACTGCATGGTGTGACACAGGGTCCTAGGTTTATTTGTCATTTGCTTCCAAAAAGCTTCAACCTGAACAACACAACAGATAATTCTGTTCTTACGGTCACTTACCCATCAAACCCAGCCAGGTCTTTCTTTAGGATGTGGTCTCTGGCCTGATTTGCTCGTTCGGTCACTAAAACAACATGAAAATATTACAAGAAACAAACACTGTTGTGTTAGGCCTGAATTCGGACACTCAGGCCCAAGGTCCCTTTAAACTTTAGGAGTCATTTTGACCGAGATAATTTCAATATACACGTCTTTTCTGTGCCTAATTATCAATCAAGGCCAGACAAGTTGACGCTTGATGACGCACAAAGCTGATTAACACACACACATAGTGATGATAAACATGCACGTACCGCATTAGCTCAACTTT
>JBBPDA010000132.1:6107340-6121183 GCA_037974385.1 Arnoldichthys spilopterus | reverse complement strand
GCTGGGATTGGCTCCAGCTTCCCCGTGACCCGGAAACGGAAGAAGCGGTTGGAAAATGGATGGATGGATGGATGAACACATCGATCGGATCCGGCGCTATTTTGGTCGATGCTTCGATACAGACTGATTCACTGTTACACCCCTAGATAATACAGTGTCCACCTGGCTAGGTAAGATGCCTCAAAATAACTTTCAAACAAGAAGCATTCTGAGTTTAGGTCATTCAGTGCAGCTGGACATCCTGTTAAGCATTTGGGTAAGTCAGTGTCTCAATGTGAAACGTGTTGACACCTTACAGACTTTGGCTAAAAGATGGTAAAAGCAGCAGCCGGCACATCAAAGCAGCACAGGGCGTAGATGGCATTGAGAGCCTTGCGCTTGAGATTTATTGCTCTTTTATAGCTCTTGGCCTGCGTTACTGGGTCACCTGTTAAACCACGTTTCTGTTAATGATGGTGTAATCAGTAGTAGGCCATTCCTTTATAGATGATGATGATCTGAATCGACGAGAGCAGAAGCAGAGGCTCCCAGGCGCTCGATTGTAGCTGAAGTTCTGATGATTGCCCGGTCTCTGGTGAGAGTTCCTTCCCAAGACACGGTGTGTGTTCACGCGGCTGTAGCGGTGCCTACATGTGCCTGTAATTACCTTGTAGGAAATGAAATGCTTCACATCTGCTTTCAGTGAATAGGGAGGTAGGGCCCCTCACTTTTTTGTTTCCTTGAACAAACCCTCTGGCATGCATATGTCGAGATAGAGGCGTGTCAGTGTGAAAACGCACCTTCAAATTATACCTCGCAGAGAGCAGGTGAATGGCCTTGCGTAACAGGCCAGGAGGTGAAGGAACTGCCACTGCGGTGAGACATTCGGTGGCTGATTTCTGTGGCCGCGGAGTGACCGCTTTCTTTTTGAAAGGAATGACACGTTCTCTTTGTCTGGGAAGATCATTTAAAGCCTATAAATACCTGCTACTAGTGGCTGTATAGGTTTCCTCCTAATGTCAGACATTGCCTGTTTAGTTCATGCAGAAGGGTGTTTATGCGTACGGTTATTGTTCCTCACTAGATTATTAAGTGGCTGTTTATTTTCGACCAGAAAAGGGAAGGAAGGGTAAGTAAGACAAGGGATCATGTTTAATTTAGGCCGTGGTCTTTAACAGGATTCCATTGCGCTGGATCAAGTAGGCGTGGTACAGTCTAGAAGAATTCCTTCCTCCACCATCGTCAAGAACAATGGAATTGCTGTCAAGGGGGTACGACATGATCGTCTCGGTGCAGTTGAGATAAGCAGTGCAGTAAGGAGGGTTAGTCATTTTAGGTTGCTGTAGTTGCTCAGAATTGCTTCATGGAAGTACTTCTCTACCTGGTGATGAAGAGGAAAGACGGATTTTTACAGTTTTCTACTACTACTACACAGTGATACTGCGTCAACCTTACTATGTTTAATACATAATTACCATTTCAACAGTAGACGCCGAGTTATACTCCCTGCATAAACTGTTCTCTCGTGATAGACTCGTTGTAATGGGCCGATATTGTATTTGCTGTGTACAGGTTTGATTTGTACTGTAGGCAGTGGTGGCCTAGTGGTTAGGACATTGCGCTGGGGACCTGAAGGTCGCAGGTTCAAGTCCCAGCTCAGGCACAACTGAAGTACCCTTGAGCAAGGTACAGTCCCGCTACTCTGCTCCACGTCTTGGAAGTCGCTTTGGATAAAAGCGTCAGCCAAATGAGCAAATGTACTTGTGTGCCTGCTATGTTAGTCTCTGTGGTTCTTTTCTGTCTGCACCAGTGAAATGACTAGAGTTGGTTTGACATAAAGCATGTTTATTTGCTGTTTTACCTTTTAAAAAAAAAATTTCCGGCTTTTTAAATAAATATATATTTTCTCTCTTTCAGTTTTTCACATTTTTTAAAAACTGATAATACCTTAGTGGCACAACAGCATCAAAATGACTTTTTTTTGTATGATTGATATAAAATCCTTTTCTCGCTGATATGGATTATTTTGGATATAGATTATGAACTGTTTTCTGTGATGTATATCCCTTAGAATAAATTTCAGGATTTTTTGGGCGTTTTTTTTTTTTTTCTTTTTTTTTTGCAAAAGAAAAAAATTCTACAGTCACAGATTATTAGTCAGATGAATGGTAATTCATTTAAAAATAATGTCAAGCATTTTTTGCAATGTACGGAAGCGCTGAATTGCTGTACATGTTTCCAAAAAATGTGAATTTACTTGAGAACGAATATTGAACATGAGTTCATCTTTCATACCTGGTCATTAGGCCTTCGTTTGGAAATATGTCTGCCAGGCTTTCAGTAGAGCTGTGCTAAAAGAGAAATAGAGTAATTTAATGGCATTGACATCATATGTCAGGCCGGCTCTGCTATTATGGCTTAATGAAACCTTGCGGGAATTTGGCCAGACATCAAACATTTTTGTTCAAAATGATATATACGTACATTGGGTTTCAGATAGGCGGCCCTCTCATGTAGGCATATGTAATGAATAGATGGATGAGTCCGTAGAGCCCTCTAACATAATCAGAGCCTGTATTATCTTCCAGGAGGCGTCATCTATTCCAGCGTCACCTGGCATTGTGTCTACCGCAGCACAGATGTGTGATCATGAATCTGATGTTTACTTTCTCAATACACATTGTAAATTTGGCAAACGTGGAATATGGGCAATCTTTTAAAGAGCTGTTTCCAAAAATCCAAAAATGACCCTTCCTTTATGCAAGTTCCTGCTGGGATTTTGGAGCGTGTTGCGGTTGGACTGCAGCCATTCAAAATGATATACAGTGTAGAAACATCCCTTTACAAAAGTCCCTTGTTGACCTTGGACAGGATCATGGACTGAGTCACTTTTTATCTCTGGGCTCGCAGGTTTTTCCCGCTTTTCATTCGCTACCTGACTCTTATCCAACACTCACAGAGCCCACCTACCCGCCGTCGTCTCCTAACACCACTCAGCACTTGGCTAACGTTCCCAGGAATCTTTTGGGGGATGGAAATATTTATCCTGCCTGTTGAAGTCTTGCAAATGTGCGAGTGTTACAACAGCAGCAGCCAAAGATCATAGAAAGGGTTCATAGAAATAATCTTCGTATCATTATTCAGCATTCAACAGCAGAGAGTGAGCTGCTGTGCTGAGGAACGCTGCAGAATTGTCATCTGGCATTGGGAATTTGAAGGCTGTTGGACCTAGTTTGCATTTAAGTGGAGGTAGAAGCCGCTCTCAATTGTAGGGGCTTGCACCTGGTGAAATTGCAGCTCTATGGCTGTGGGATTCTTTAGACTCTTCTCCTTTTTGGCCCCGACACTGTAGAGATAATCCTGTAGATCGGGAGAGGCAACTCCTTGATCCTTTGTCAGTTGGTGACAGCGAGAGCTTAAATCCAAGGATTTAAGCCCGCAAATTCAGCTGGAAGGAGCCAATTGGAAGACGACTACTTCGGGCAGACAAAGTGAGCACCTGATCTGCTCTCACATGCTGACCCCAAAGAATCAGGCCTCAGGAATGTTCCCATTTCACTGCTGTGTGGCTGCCGGCTGAAGTGGACACTATCGAATTGGTGACCCATCATGGAGATGGGTTTACTCTCAAAGCCTGGGAGGTGTTACAAGAAGACAATCATCTTCAATCAAGGGAGATTTCTTCTGTTACCCTTGGTTTAGTGGCTCTATTTGACCATTTCAGAAACATTCTTAAATGAGGAACATTTTGGGATGAAGTTTGCGTGAGATGGTCCAGTGGGGTCGAATTACAGCTGGACAATATGAGGATATTTATCATTATCGTGATAAACTGTGGTCAGAATATGCTTTTCTGAGCATACCTTCATATCGTTAGTACTTAAAAAACACTGTCAAACTTCATGTTTAAGGAGAGTATCGTTAGTCTTAGCTTAAGTGAACATGTTGTATTGTGGTGTGAAAAACACTGAATAAAAATATATACTTAGATTTTTTAGAAAACAATGACACTATTGGCTCTTTTTCCTTTGTTCCATCTTAATACATATCGTGCTATATCGTATATTAGGGAAGTTTCTCAAAAATATCGTGATCAAAATATTCTTGCCATATCGCCCACCCCTAGGTTGAATCAGCCCACGATTCATTGGGCAACTTTAGAGACACGTCTGAAGAGACGTCTCATCACCTCACATCGGCTCTTTCAAGCAATGCATGAAGACTGTGACCTATTTGTGGGTTCTTCAAGTTCCCTCGTAAAGATCGACACTTGTATGGAGATCTAAAGTAGCAGTAGCTTGCTACTGTCCACTGCAGATGTTCACCAGAGAACCAGTTCTTAGGCCGTTCTTAGCTGTTTATTGACTGGTGGCCAGTTGTAACCCTAATGGTGAAGGTGTTAAAACTTAAGCGCAGTTCCTTCTCCTGGCACTGCAGTTACTATGCAAAGAAGTCAAGGCCTCAGCTTAGGGGGGCCGTGTGGCGTGAAGGGCTGGGGACAGGGTTTAACAAAAGAGGCTTTGAATACATTCATAGGCTCAGGGCTCGCATGAGTGGCCCCTATCCCCTAATAAAAAGTGGAATAGGTGATATTCTATATGCATCAAGCGTTGCTGAGCGCAAGGATCGAATGGCTTGTGTGTTTTGCAACACTCTGAACTAAAGGAAATCAAGAAGAAGTTTTATTTGCTCCAGTTTAACCGCCCCGCATTCTCAGGAAACAAGTGCTGCTCCAGGCCAACTGGCATAAGACTTTGCTTATTGTGGTTGAGTATGCAAAGAGGCACTTTAATTTTCACTGCCTATTTAGAATATACCCTTTCGTATACACCGCCCTCAGGCATCTGCTGCTGCAGCCTCTTGGGTTGTTGTGTCAATTGCGCCAGTGTAACTTAAGCTGAGAGAAGGGTAGTGGACTTCTGTGTAAAAAAGCTGCGTTTTGGTTCTTGGGACAGGGCAGTGCTTGTTAGTCTGTGGCTAGAGGTGGGCCGTTTTTTCTGTGGGGATTGCTGCCTGAAAGGAATTTCACCTTTGGCTTTCAGTTATCTTCAGTTAAGTATAGAGAACTCGGCAATAAACATCTTCTCCCTGAAAAAACTGTGATATCTAAACACACTTTAGCGTTGCGCGGAAAAGGATAATGTCACGTTTACCTCAGTCATTTACCCCACAAACCTGCAGACTGTGTGTAGTTACAGTACAGCGTTATAAAACTATTAGCTATGGCCTTGCAAATGCGTAAAACATCCATTTGAAAGTCTGGAGTCTGTTTTCATCAGTATAATGCTATAATCTGCTAATCCTCTTCAGCTTCATCGGTTTGATATCATTTATAGGACATTTTAAGACATTACACACTTTGTAAGGCTGAAGAAGCTGTAGATGATTTGAAGGACGGGGGAGCTGTATAACAATACAGTTATAATAAAACAAAAATTCCGAATGCCCCATATTTCAAAACTAGGGATCATATTTTGCCAACATTTTATTGTAATTAGACATTTACATATTATTATTATTATTATTATTATTATTATTATTATTATTATTATTATTATTATTATTGTTGTTGTTGTTTTATTTTATATTATTTTATTCAATTTGTGCTCTGCATTTTACTTATTCACTGCAGCACTTGCACACACACACATACACACACACACACCTGGAGCTGTGGGCAGTCACACAGCCATGGTGCCCGGGGGGCAGTTCGGGGTTACGGTGCCTTGCTTGAGGGCACTTCAGTCATGGGTTCCAGTAATCAAAATGTCAAGCTTTCGGTCGGAAACCTGGTTGTCTAATCTTTAGGCCACGACTGCCCCATGTTTTTATTTCAGAGTATTTTTTTAACAAATCAAAACAGAATAAAACGACTTTACAAGACAAACACACAACCTTCTTCACTTATAACGGAGGTTCATGTAAAATGTACTTTTTAAAAGTCATTTGGAACCATATGCTTTGCTTATTTCATCATGAAAAAAAACAACAAAAATGGAGATACAAGGTTTTTGTCTGACAGCAATGATATGTACATCTAAATGTTATTGTTGCACATAACATAAATATATAAAATACATAAATAAACTAAAAAAGAAATGATCCCAAACGTTTGAGCTGTAGTGTAAACGAGGCCCGTCTGAAGGGCTGTAGTTTGTGACAAACCAGGCGCAGTCCAGAGGTCCTTCCTGGTGTGTGTTCTCTCACACGCCCATTTTGGACAAGGAGCCTTGATGGGAGGGTGAAATTTCACCTGTAGCTACATGAGTTTAGTGGTATTTTTATCTCGCGGAGGAATTTCACCTCTGTCCGCCGGGGCGTGCCTTAGAATGGGTGAGAAAGGGGTCAAAGGAACTGGAACATCTTCAGGTCACCACAAGTCGCCTTCCAGAGGGCATTTCATTCACGCCCAGTCGCCTCGGCTCACCGGCTGCTGGATCTGCGCTGCAGCAGCTTAATGAGTGGCTAAGAATAGTCTCTTTCGATCAGATACAGGACTTCCTTATGCAACTCTGTCGTGTGAGCAATTATAAAGCCCAGTCAACAGTCAACATGGCGTTCTGAGACTTTCAAAATAAATGTCATTGACCTCGGCTTCTACAATTTAAAGGAGAAACATTCTTGATTGCACATTGAACTGCGTTGTAAAAGTAGGTCGTGTCTAAGCATGATGGGTAAGCGGACAGCCATTTTTAATGCAGTATTAAGCTCGAACAATACTACTAACTGGCAAAAAGTTTCCCTTCACTTTGGGAGGAACAGGACATTTGATTGCCATGCAAAGCCAGACGGGCTGTCCTATTGATTCTACTGGTAATCAATAAATCTTAATCTTAATTCATTTAGTAATCATATACATTATACATTTGATTTCATTTGAAATGTGTAAATACAAACATCTGTTGAAGTGATATCCTGCTGGTGTGGGTTTTCTTTATTTCAGCAATGCACTTAAGTTCTTATAGTAGGCCACCTTGTGGACAGTGTTACTAAAGCAGTCACTAATCATTAAGCCGACCGTTTTTCTTCTCATTGGAGCAGATCAAACAGCCACATGGGCTTTCAGGACTCACGTTTGATCAGCTGTGTGTCCAGATGCCGTCCATAAAACTTTGCATGTAGCTTTATCTTGGAATCAATTTCTGCCAAAATCCCAATAAGTGTAAAGAAAATGTTGCATTTGCATGTCAACAGTTTAGAGCACTGTAGGACCAGATATATCCCATGATTCTGCAGTTTGAGGGTGGACCCAGTAGCAGCAGTGATGTTTTCTCTGTATCAGGAGGATTTTTACAAGAAGGTCAAGGTTCAGGTCTAATGAAGCCAACTGATCCATATGTCACCAATCCAAAGAGGGATGAAGCTCAAACACTGATTACTGCCCCCACAGGTAAACGCACAGAATTACCATCTGAGCTGTAGGTAATGTGAATGTAACATCATATTAAAGTCAATCAAGCAGCACTACAACATGCCTAGGCCAAGATTTGAACGCCAGTGTGGACTGGGCCTAAGCTCATTCAGTGAAGATGCTCATTGTAGTCTTCATTGAGAAATCATTTTCTTATGCCTCAGTGGTGCCCAGGCCGGGACTTGAACCTACGACCTTCAGGTCCCTCTGGCAATGTCCTAACCACTAGGCCTAGCAATGTTTTAACAAGTAAAGAAGTTTTAACACAGAATATTGCACAGTGGGTGAGTCAGTAAAAAAAAAAAAAGATTAAAAAAAAGGTTGTTTATTTTGGGGGGGGGGCATAAGTATTGACGTTTAAATGGCAACATTGGTCAGAAAAATCACAATTCTATATTTTCCCTAAATCGCCCAGGCCTGTCTTTAAGATAGCAGGCTTCTGAAAGAGCTTAATTGTTCTTTGGGAAATTCTATGTCTGATTCCCATGATGAGGCAGGTGAACGAAAACAGCTGTTTAGGTCATTTCAGTTGAAAGGATGCTTTGGGTATTTAAATGGGATTGAATTGCTCTTTTTTTTCCACAGGCTTGAGATATTGTCAACACTAAGTTTCCTTGAGCTTTAAGTCAGTGAGTCCATTTTTCTGAACCCTCTGGCTATTGTTCCCTCTTCATTTCACCGAAGTGGATGACTATCCCTCTTGAAGGCAAATGATCCTGAAACAGTATCAGATTTCTAAACAACAGCTCCAGCCATGTCATTTACAGTGGAGTCCATAGGAGTCCAGTCCTGTGTAATAATTAACTGGGATTTGGCCCGGTGCCCTTGTGAAGGTTTTGGAATGGTCACCAATGACAGTGGTCCAAACATCTTCGAAATAGCTCTCTGCAAATCAGTGTTTGCCAATCCAGTTCTTGGTTTCCTTCCAGACAGTCCACTTTTTTTTTGTTGCTGTACCTCACCTCCCAACATGTCTCACCCAAGCAATCAGGAGCACTGCATGCCTGGTACAGTTGTGGTGGGAGGGAGGATGGAATAAAACATAGCTTTGTAAGAAGAGCTGAGGCATACACTGATTTACAGGTGGTTATTTCTCAAATGTTTGAACAATTGCGATCGGTGGCTGTTCCCACACATTCAAAGAGGCCAAGCAAATCCTATTTAATTATGAGATAGGAGGCCTGAATAGATCCCAGGCTTGAGCTCGACCTTGGGAACAGACAACAGGCGGTTAGACACTGTGATTGCTTCTAGACTGGAATTGTACTACAAACAGCCATAGGACAATGTTGGAAGACCAATTCAAATGAATGTTGTACTGACAAAATTAATAAAGGCAGAAACAGACAAAAATGACTTTGGTTCTTTTAGTTGTTTTGCAGATTTTTAGATAAAATGCAGTAACATTTTCTCTTAAACTAATAAAAAAAGAACATTTAACAGAGACACATTTTCTTTGCAATGTATATAACTATAGCTATATTTTTCAACCGTATTTTCAAGCTAGATTTGTCAAAAGTTTGTCAAATTCATATATATATATATATATATAAACAAATGAGCTTTTTTTTACATGCAGAACCTCAAAGCTCGATAAAGATTCGGCAGAAGTTATTGCTCATAGCTGAATTTATGTACTGCACCTAAAACTATTTATAATAACAGTGCATTGTCTGATTAAACAGTATAACCATGTGATTTCACTAATATAAAACATTCAGTCATTATGGAATAAGCATTTTTATTCTAACATCACATCATCCAAAGCCTGCTTTTGTTTAAATATGCAGATTTATATATAGATAAATTCTCCCAAATGCGTTTTGTTTCACGAAAACTTCAAATACAAACAAATGTTTGAAAATCAATAATCAACTGACAGATTCGTTATTATATCTATTCGTAAAAATGTGTCTTGCTCTAAATTAGGGCTAAAGTGGAAACTTATGGCTGCTAGTCAGACTAATTTTATATATAATTTACTATTTTAACTTGGCACAATGACTGGATCACTAGAACCATTAGCTTAGTTTTAAGAAGCATAGTTGTAGCTCCATGGCATGAGTCTCTCTCAGAGGGTTTTATATGTTCTGCATAAACAGAAAATACTTTTTAGTGGCCAGAATGTGAATAGATCCCTTTCTTCTAGCCTTATTTCTGTAGTTGATGAGCTCTAGCTTTAATGAAGGCCTGCATGCAGAGTTTAACAAAGCACGGTTTTGATTAAAATGCATTTGACCCGCCTGCACTGTGGCACAATGGGTTTCGGGCCAAGGCGGCGGTGTCAGATTAGCTGATCCTAGGGTGAGTATGAGAGCGAGGGAACGAGAGAGGGTTGGGGGGGGGGTGAAGGTTAGAGTTAAGCCCACCATTGCTGCTGCTATGGGAAACCGGAGCTCAATCTCAGCTATCAAAAATGTTCCGCTACTTCCTTCATACCAGCTGGTCGACACGCCAAGAGCCTTTTTGGCCAGGGTTCTCCTGCACCTAGCACTGTACTTTGGGATTCTTCTGTTTACATATCCTCGCTAACAATGTCGGCGGCTCGGCTCGTACCGAAAGTGTGGAGCGGCCTTCTCCAAACACTGTTGTTGTAGCTAATATACTTAAAATATTTCATGATCTCAGCTACAACCTCAGTGACTCAGTACATCATTCCCTTCTTTTGTGTCAGACATTATTCTGCCGTTACGTCTTTCCCGTCCTCCAGAGCCTTGTGGCGCCGCCACTTGAAGTATCTGCCACAGCTTGAAGCCAAGGTTCCTTTGGCAAGTGGACACAGCCATCCAGATGAAGGAAGAGAGGCTTTCTTGAATGGCAGCTAGCAGCGCTACAGAGGCCCCGTCCTATTCGGCTATAAATAAACAGCCCTTTCTCTCCTCGAACTGTCTCTGGTCCCAGCCTCCTGGCTCTCAGCTGTCGTCTGGAAGAATCGGAGCTGCCCAGGCAGTGTGGGCCACAGGTCACACTTAGACGCCGCTTACCGGAAATAGGGTGGTATTTTTAGAGCCTCAAAGTGCTCTGCCATGATTGTGTTTACGTGGGGGGATTGTAGAAGAGCAGAGGAGCTTGAATGAGGGATCTTTCCGTGATTTCGGATGATCCGAACTCTGCTAAATACGTTTTATATCAGCTGTTTGTATTACAGGCTTTGTCAACATGAAGAAGAGTCTTGTGTCTTGTGGTTGCACTTCTCATCCTTTGGCTTCTTCCACAACTATCTGTAACACACGCTAAATTATAGACTAATAAGGTGGTGGAGTAGTATGAAAACTAGCATCACAGCAAAGGAATTCTTTCCACTGGGCCCAGTCTTATGATAATGCTATATAAGGTGTCATAAAGGCAGAGGGAAATTAGCTCCACTGACCTGTGCAAAGTCTTTCCAGTAGCGTCTAGCCAGCTTAGCCTGCTGGCCTAATTCCACACGTTTCTCTCCATGGTCGTTGCACTGATATTTCAGGTAAAAGGGGTAATAGCTTCTGATTAAAGGCGCTTTCCTTGAAGCATGTTCTGCTGGGTTTGCTTCAGCTGGTCCATAAAGCCTTCTATTTCCTCCATAAAAGCGAGCAATTAGGGTTTATTGCTTAGCACTACTGTTAGGACTAGTGGAAGGCTTCTTGTCTGGGGAAAGGAAGATGGTTTCTTGTGAACTCTGCCCCACTTTTAGGGGATTTCTCCTCATTAACAACGTTTTAGGTTTTAGCTTTATACCCTGGGCCAGTGTCTGGCACAGTTTGCTGATTTACGTTACCAAGCAAAACGGGTTGAACTCCACCGCTGCCCCAGACCACATATTAGCATCTTAACTGTGAGGCCCAGAGGGTCTTACAGCAAAAGCTTCACGTTCGTAACAGAAGAGCAAGTGTTGCGGATCCATTCTGTTTTGATAGCATGTTTGCGAGGGGGAATGTAAGGCCCTGGGTGTCAAGCACAGATGGTCTGCTTGAGAAGGGTTCTGCATTTCTTCCCTGCTGGGGTGATAATTGAGGATTTCTCTGTAGGTGCCACCTAGACCCCCACAAGTAGCGAAAGTTCGCTGGAATGCTTTACCCATTCGGCCCACCCACAGCTGTCACAAAAAAATATACATAGTTAAGAGCTTGTGTCTCTCTTGGAAGTGATTACACCCTGTGTGGCTTCTGCTTTGGTTACGTTGGGAATGGGTGTGACTGTAGGAATACTGTCAGAGTTTTTTTTATTAGATTTGATTCAATTTTATTGTGTTATTGATTACGAAGAGCAGACTATACAGATTATTAGATATGTACAGTGTATTAAATGTTATATAAATAGGAGTGAAGTGGGCGGAGCTAAAGAGGATATGTATGAGTGCGGCCAAAAATACAGTTGGTTGTATAAATATAAATATACAGTGGATGTAGAAATATATACAGCAGTGTATGTACAATATAAATATGATTTTTGCCATGTTTTAAGTAATGTGTTTTTTTTATGCTTCTATAGGTCAGTTGATGGCATGTGAAATCACATAAAAATCTTGATAGGTTGGTTTCCCAGTCAGGTGTTCAGCATAGTCTGGGACTATATTGTCCTTTCCATTGAAAATCAAGATCTGGACCCTAATCCCTGTCCCCGAATCTGGCATCTGTTACCCACATTGTTTCTTATGCTCACTCTGCACAGTAAATAACTTCAATCTTCTTTGGTTTGACTTTTTATTTATTACATTATAAAATGTTGGCGGTGGGGTAGGATTAGGGGTGGGAGATGTGGCAAAAATGTATCATGATACATTGCATGATCCGCATAAGAATATGTTTTTGAGATGAGAGATTACAGAAAATGTTGTAAATTGAATTTAACAGGCCTAATTATTCTTCCTCTGTGATGCAGTTGGTCGGTCTGTTTAAGGTAAAGCATGATGTAATGTAATAATTTATAATAACAGCGTAAATACAGTAATATTGCCCATCCCTAATCAAACTGCCCATCCCTAAATTACATTCACTCACTGGGTGAAGTGAGCTGTTTCTATTCCCTTTCTGTTCTGTTCATGTGCTGTCATGAAGCTAATGAAAATGTGTATATCCAGTCAGGTCTCCAGGGATGTGCGTGGGTGCCCCACGGTTTCTGCATCACCCCGGCTGGATTTGGCCTGCCCTTTGACTTCAGACACAGTATGAGGTGTCAGGCTTGACTCCTGTTTCATGGCTCTGTCTTGCACCGGGTCCACTTCTGTCTGGTCCCAATGTCGCCGAGCCGAAACGCTGCAATTCCTTACCTAAAATATCCAGTGTTGTAATGATGCCTGGGTATGAAAGTCCCTCCACACATACGATTGGCTGCCAGTAAATGACTGATTCTTCTCTTTGTTTCTCTTTCTGGCTGACCATGCCACGAAAAAACAATCACATTTTCCATGAACATATGAGTCAAACATCATGCTGGACAGCATGTCTTGGTGGAAGAGATGATGGAAACTGGAAGAAAGACATTAAAACGTACTGCAGATGCGACATTTGCTTCTTTTATGGCTTCTTTATGGAAGTCTTGGGCTGGCAACCGAGTGTGGATTACGGTTCAAGTGAGTCAGGCTACTGAGCTGTCCCCATAAGTGCAAGTGAGAGGGAACTGCTCGAGTCATTTACCACAGGACCATGCTCACTTAACCACAGGGTTTCATCAGTTGAAGAGAGCTCCATATGGTGCAGATAGAGGCACACAGTTCCTAGTCATGGGCCTATCTGTGTCTGAATGACAAGCATTAGCCATGACATTATTACTGTAATTACCAGTCATCCAGTTTTGTGTGCTGGTGTGTTAAGGCCTGTGTGGAATTCATCTTAATACCATTATACAATGTGCATAACATGCTGAATTAGCCAGAAATATAGAATTAGCCAATATTAATTCTTAACATCCAATTGGTAGTTTTTATTTATGACTTTTATGACAATTTAAGTGTCATTAAACTGTTTTTACTGTAACTCTTTATTTCTACGCCATTAGATAATGCCGGGTGCACTTTATATTATGTGAACATCTCATGAATATGAGAGGAAAAGTCAGCTAGTGTAACTAGTCCATGCGAGCCTCCACAGGCAGGGTCCTAACACACTGCTACTGACAGTGCTAAGCTTAACTCAGGCTGTCAACTGCAGGGCTGGAGCCACTTCCTTGGCACAGAGTGGAGTGTGTGAGTGTGGATGTTTCCAAAGGAAGTTAGGCTGGAATTCATGTAAGACTGAGTAGAAATACTATGAAACCGAGGGTTTAGCAGTGAATAAATGACTTTGTTTATCGATGGAGATGATAGGTTAAAGCTAACCACAACCACACATGCTAATGTGATAGTAACATGCTAATGTGACAGCAGATAGTAAGGACATTTGGATGAATTAGTTGTATTTTTTTTTCTACTCACTTGTAGCAGCCTACGTACTTCCTAAACTCCTAAATGTCAAGAAATGTCAAGAACAAATGTTTTTC
>JBBPDA010000132.1:6053844-6081698 GCA_037974385.1 Arnoldichthys spilopterus | reverse complement strand
TGATGGGTTAAATGCAGAGGTCACATTTCGTTGTGGTGCTTGAGTGTGTTCACAATGACAAATAGTCACTTCACTTCCCTAAGCTGAGCCTTGTTTATTTCAGCAGCTCTAGACCTGACATTAATCACCTTAAACCTTCCTTGAGCTCACACTGTGACAATGATACTTTTACATGAGATTCATTTCACAAGAACAACACAGGTCAAGGGTTCAGGCCTCTTCAGTTAGTCCTGTTAGAATCAGGAATGTTGCTTATCCTGAGCTTGTTGCATATATGCTCATTCTGTGCAGTGTATAAACACATCCCTTCTTCGATGTGTCTACAGATACGAGGTGGTGTCAATGGTCAGCTCTTTTCTATCTCCAATGGGGTCAACACTCGCTCCATTACTGAGGGCATCACCCAGAGAGGAAACGCAGAAATAACGTACCGCTCCTTCAGCAGCATCCCCAGTGACATCTACTACTGGGTGCTGCCTGAGAGCTTCCGCGGAGACAAGGTGAGCCTCCAATAAATGACAGATTTGAAGCACAGTGCTGTGTTCCTCCACGGACCATGAGTTGCAGGCAATAGTGAGTGATCTACAGTTAAACTTTCATCATGTTGTGTGAAGGATGTTTGTCATTTTATTAGGGCCGCCACTCATTGCTGGACAGTGGCTTGACACAGTTGGACAGTTGGTCTGTGATACAGAGAAACTTGCACATGCATTTTTGACAAGTATAATTCATTATTACAGTACTTTTTACTGGGCATCCCACAAATACCCTCTGTTTATCACAGGAAAAGTGGAGAGGCCTCTTAAACCAATGTTTCTATTGTTGCTGCTGTCTGTTTCTGTTCAATCCATTTCCTGCAGCAACATAACACACACTGAAAAACTACACAAAATAGACAACACAATCCTAACTCCTTTTAAATGCTGTGTGAAGGTGACGGCATACGGTGGAGAGCTGCGCTACAAAGTGCGCTTTGAGCCTCGCTCTCATTCTCTGGTGATCGATGGGCAGCCAGACGTGGTTCTTCAGGGCAACGGCATCTTCCTGGAACATTTATCACAGACCAAGCCTCTGCCCCGAGTGCCTGCTACCATCACCGTTCCCTTCAGAGAGGTGTGTTCACACTAAATTGCTATGCTTTAACCATTCATTTTTTAGCTTTATGCAGTTGTGTTAAGATGGACAGATGGATGGACGGATGGATAGATAGATAGACAGAAGGATAGATGGATAGATGGACGGACAGAGTTGATGCAGTTATGTTGAGGTGGACTGTTCAGTCTCATTCAGTCGATTCAGAATTAGATGGACAGACGGATTTACAGACGGATGGCTGGACAGAGAGGTAGATAGATAGACAGACTGATAAAGGGACGCACAGGTGGATAAATGGACGGACAGACTGACAGACGGACTGATGGATAGGTTTACAGGCAGGCAGACATAGATAGACAGACAGATGGATAAATGTATGGACAGACAGACAGACTGACAGATGGACTGATGGATAGGTTGTCAGACAGACAGACAGACAGACAATTGGATAAATGGATGCACAGATGGACTGATGGATAGGTTGACAGACAGACAGACAGACAATTGGATAAATGGATGCACATTGGACAGACAGACAGACTGACAGATGGACTGATGGATAGGTTGACGACAGACAGACAGATAGACAGACAATTGGATAAATGGATGCACAGATGGACAGACTGACAGATGGACTGATGGAAAGGTTGTCAGACAGACAGACAGACAATTGGATAAATGGATGCACAGATGGACTGATGGATAGGTTGACGACAGACAGACAGATAGACAGACAATTGGATAAATGGATGCACAGATGGACAGACTGACAGATGGACTGATGGAAAGGTTGACAGACAGACAGACAGACAATTGGATAAATGGATGCACAGACACACAGACAGACAGATAGACAGACAGGTGGATAAATGAATAGACAGATGGATAAATGGATGGACAGACGGCCTGATGGATAGGTTGACAGGCAGGCAGACAGATAGATAGACAGACAGATGGATAAATGTATGGACAGACCAACAGACAGACTGATGGATAGGTTGACAGGCAGGCAGGCAGACAGACAGACAGACACAACCATTAAAGATAAACAATGAATAAATGTAACTTTACATTCTTTTATTATTTATGTGGCAGCTTTACTGATAATCAGGCCTGAAAAGCACCTCTACATCCAGCATTTTTGCCATCTTTGATGTCTTTAAGCTGATTGCCTGTTTTTAAGTTAATTGTCTGTTTCGTCTGCCACCAGTCCGCATGGAGGAGGGCAGATAGACAGCCCTGCACTCGAGAGCACCTGCTGATGGCCCTGGCTGACGTCACTGTCTTCATGATCAGAGCCACTTACGCAGACAACATGGCTGAGAGCAGGTACCTCTTTGCTCTCTGTGTGGTTGTAAACTATTTGGCTGGTGAGACGAATTCAGGGAGATGTAAACAAGAAATGTGACATGAGGCCGAGCAAGGCCAGTAATCATTGCATGACCATGTTCATCACACTTAGATATGAAAATAATGAATTAAAGTAGCAGTAATAAATAATGTATAAAAAGTAGAAGTAGAAATTGTCGTTATGATGCTCGGTATGTTTTTCTATTGCACCAATCGACTGTTTCATTACAAACTGTGCATAATCAGTGCAAATATTATAATACATATAATTAAAATTAGGCTTTAAATAAAAAAAAAAACCCTTTTAACGGTTTTTCATTTTTCTTTTTTTTTTCTTCACATTTTTTCTGTAATTTGTTTCTGTGAAGTGACCCTGGGTTTAGGAAAGTGCTATATAAATAAAAATTATTATTAAGTGTTACTTTTTTCCATATTGCTCACCCCTGATGTAAATCCCGCAACAGGTGGGAAAGTTGATTTTGCAAAACGTTAGTGTTGTGCACCATAATCACAGTAACAGCCTAAACCAGGGTCCGTTGCTTATAGACTGTGCCTTCTAGTTTTACTGGGCAATATCACCCTCTCAAATCACTGTGCAGACGAAGTGGAGACTAAACACAATCCAACAGCATATAAACATCTCTCACACACCACAGAAAAAACTTCTAAATAGACATTTGACTGCATCATATTTGTTTAATGCTGATTGGTGGAATATAAGCGTACTTGTTAGCTACATCAGTGCAAAGCTAAAGAAGCAAACTGTGCCCTCTACACTGCTGGAACATTGGCTTAATATAATATAAAGCTGCTGTTGCACACCTTTATTGAATCTGGAGGTTCATTCTGGTCTCTGTGTTCTATGTAGCCTCGCTGACATCCAGATGGACATCGCCGTGCCCCACTCCTCAGGAAGCAATAGGGCCCTGGAAGTGGAGGAGTGTGCCTGCCCTCCAGGCTACAGGGGACCTTCCTGCCAGGTATGTTGCATAGGCTCCGTCGGCACTAAACCCGAAATGTGCTGGCTTGAGTCATTAAAGCAGCCTCGCCCTTGCAGCTCACCCGGCGAGACGATGTTTAAGGCTTAAATATAAATAAGCAGCTCATGTTTTCTTTTGTTTTGTCATTTGGGCGGATGTTCCTCGTATCTGGCTGTGCAAATTCATCATGGGGTTAAGTAAAGCCTGTGTGAGCTGTCCACACACCACGTCGCATCGCATGTACTCGGTCTAATTCTTTGTTTGCAGGAGTGTGATGCTGGATACACGCGCACCGGATCTGGCCTATACCTTGGCACCTGTGAAAAGTGTGAGTGCCACGGGCATGCCAGCAGCTGTGACTCAGAGACGGGAGCATGCCTGGTGGGTAAACATTCCCATTACACACACTCACACACAAACACACACACACACACACACACACACACACAGCTGTTGCACTTCCAAGGTATATCCCTCCAACCAGAACATGTTCACACGGTTGCCTTAATAAAACTGGCCTTTTACAGTAACACTGTAATCAATGATGTATGCAAATGACGCGTTTTCTGATTGGGTACCCTATATTGTGCCTCTAACAAGCAGTCCTGGCTGATTTCTTTTGAATGTTTTGTAAGTGGGTCAGGGCAAACCCGCTATAGGCTGAACAGGAGGTCTTCGTGACAACATGAAAGCTGTGAACTGAAGTGGGGAGTTGTTGTGAGTGCCTGCTGCTCTGACCAGTGCATGATTACTCGCTTCTTTTCATTACAGCAATGTCTGCACAATACAGCCGGACCTCGATGCGAGAGCTGTCTCCCTGGTTTCTATGGAGATCCGTTGACTGGCGGCACCCATGCCTGCAGACCATGCACTTGCCTCGGACCCGCCCCCGGCAACAAGTGAGTTCAGCCTGGCCATGGAGCCACATCTGTCTGTCCATGACATGTTCTTTAGGTTTTCTCTTCAAAACAATCATGACACGATTGAACAACGACAGCGTGAACAACGTCACGCAATTTACGAAAATTAAGAGGACCCCTCATCTTGTTTTCACATTTTAAAGAATAACTACAAATGGCAAAACCGCTATGGAATAATACTTGAAGTATGTTTTGCAACTTTTCGAATGGTTTGTGTTCACTGGAAATTTTTACTTTTCCAAACTATTGTTAAAAGCAAACACTGACAGTTGTTTACCGGAAAAGTACATCTGAAAGGTTCACGTTCACTACAAAGACTGACACTGTGGCTGGTGAAATCGTAAAGCTAGTCATTATATCTTATATATTGAGACTGAGAGGATATTCTAGGATAGGCATAGGATTTGCTATTTTTTACATGATCTAGGCATTTTTACTTACTTTACTTAACTAATTTTATCAAATGATCTCATCCTGTTGCTGATGTGACGATATAGCATATAATACATTGTAATAAGTAGATTGTGTTGTACTATATTGTAGCACTAGTGTACACGCTTGGACACTGTGAAGCAGAGCTTGTTTAAATATTTTCCCTTTATGATGTTGCTGAATTAAAGCTATAAAAATCTGAAAAAATGCAAACATTTACTTAAAGTAGGCCTCATTTCCAGCTTCTTGATAAAATGGATTAAAATCTGGAAGTAAATTAAATTATCATAATAATTATATCAATATAAATATAATCAAGTGCTAATATCAAAACAAGGGGACAAAATGTGTGAGATTATTGTGCATTATTGTTTTATAACTATATACATATATACAAACATATACTCAAACCTGGTTAATCTTTAATCTCTTACAGAATAATTATATATATATACACACGTTTGCATTTCCAGAGAGTTTATTGACAGTGTCCATATTATTTGCTTTGTCATTTCTTGTGTCAGATGTTGCGCTCACTACATCTCCTAATCATGTAAATATTCTCCCATCTGCAGTGGGGCTAAGACTTGCTACTTGGACACAGATGGACAGCCCACCTGTAATAACTGTCCCCCAGGTTATACCGGACGGCGCTGTGAGAGGTGAGCTGTCTGCTTTTTTTCATGATCTGGTAAACATGATTTTTTCCCTTTGCGTGTTCTGGGGATGCTGGGCTGGCCAGGCTACACATGGAGGGAATTGTGGTCCCCCCCTCTCAAGCACCATAGCATGCTGGCCTGCTGCATGTCTCTGTTCACTCCAGTCATGATTGAGTGGTGTCCACGGGGCAGTATGGGAGAAGCCAACCTCGAATTAAAGCCACCCATACTGTTGCGCTTTTCTCAGCCAGAAATGCCTTTGTGTGGGTATTAGTCGCAGTGCTAGCTTGTAGCGGTTTGTAGCAGTCATGTTTGAACCTCCAAGGCACAAGCCTGTTTGTGTTGTGTGGTTACAGCATGAGCCTCGCGTAATAGGAGTGAGTTTTATGTTATTTTCGTTTTTGCCCACAGCTTTCCATGAAAGTGACTGAGCCATTTTTGTAAGTGTGTTCATGTACATTGAGTTTATTGAGTTTATCACAGTTTAGCATTGCCAAGATCTGCTGCAGCATTAGTTAACATTGCTAATGGTGAAAAATGAGTTAAAGTACGGTTTCTATATGTCACATTTGTTCAGCTATAGACTTCTGTGGTTTTTTTTTATTATTTAGGATACCATTTATCCTGTATTGGCTTTGCTGTATTTTGCTTCAGCGCTGCTTAGAGCTCTTTAGGCCAAGTGGACACTGCACATCTTTACAAATTTCAGACACAAGATCACAAAATTAACAGAACTTCACAGCAAAGCACAGAGTTCACAATAGCATAATTCCCATTAAAGAACCGGAGCTCCTGAAGACCCATTGTCCTTTGAAAATAACAGAATTAGAAAGTGACTCTTGGTCATTGTGAACAAACCCAATCACACACTCCACTGCACCACAATGATCTTTGACCTCTGCATTTAACCCATCCACACGAAGAGCAGCAAGCAGCGTCCGGGGAACAGTGTTGTGGGATGGTGACTAGCTCAAAGATGCCTCAGTGGTACTCGGGCCGGGAACCTACAACCCTCCTAACCATAAGGCCACCACTGCCCAAATAAATGAGGAATGCTTAAGGATTGTGTCACTGGAAGTTGCTTGATCAACTTTTTGCAAGTTATTTATGGATTTTTAGTAACTTTTCCTCTTATTTATGAACTTCATAACAGACTTGGTAGAACCAGCTTCTCTAATTCGTGGGTCCATGCAGAATGCATTTGTTACTGTTTTGCTTGTCTTGACCTGTCCTTGAGTTTCCTCTTTCTTTCTCTGACTGGCTATTGCTCATTACAGGTTTTACTACTTGTTCTCACAGTAAATGTAGCTAAAATCACCCTGGAATATATCATAATATGCATAATTAGAATCAAGTTGGGCAAATCATTTAGATTTTGGCTGATCTGTATTGCAGATTTGTGTAGTGTGCACTTGGCATTAGCTGTTGCATTGTGCTGTTGTATGTTCCGTTGTAAAGCTCTGTGTGGTTAAATGCTTACATGGCCATGGGGTTGTGAGGTTAGCGTTTATGCCTGTTTGTTCAAGTCCTTTCCCTGGCATAAACGACCTGGTGACTTCAGATGCCTTCTTTGTGGATCCTTGCCACTTGCTCTTGAGTGCAAAAGCTTGTTTGGTGTCTTAGCGGGGAAAAGTGACTTGTATGTGGAACCTAGTTCCAAGTTAAACTCTCTTGACATTTTAAATCAAGAAAAGAGGCCAGTGACAATTGCGGAGACTTCTGTCTAGAAGATCAGAATAAATTCCTACCTTTGGAGTGTAGTGAAGATGTTTTTGTGGGAACTCAGGAAACACAGCTGGTGGATGCTAGTGGACATTGGAATGATCTTGACCAAAGAGAAGATATTCTTTCAAGGTCTATGACCACCTCTTGCTCAAAAATTCAAACAAGAGCTTTGTTGGCAACAACTTTCCATAGACTACTCTTAAGCCAACAAATTACTCTGTCAGTCACAAGCAACACAAACCTTACCAGGACTCGAGGGTCTCCCCTATACACTCCCAGCCCCACAGCTCGACAACAGAGCTTCCATTCTCTGCTCCGCAAGCACATGAACCATTTTAACCAGCAAATGAGCACGCTGGAGGGCAGCACACTGGAGGTGAAGGAGACTCTACAAGGTATGAGGGGCCAACAGAGCCACCTCAGGTTACAGCTGGACAAACTGACCAGAATGGTCTCTGTGAAGGACAAGAGATACCAAGTTGAGGAGCTGGCCAAGAACTATACTGACATGGAGGCCAGGTTGAGGCGCCTTGAGGGCAGGCTGGAGCTCCTGATTGATGGCTTAACTGTGCTTGCTCAAGAGCTATACAGAATCAAACAGACCTATCGTTCATCACGCCCTCATCCAAAAGTTAGAACTACTCCTGTGGCTGCTCCAGTTCTGACCACAACAGGGGGCACAACTTTTCGAGCTAAAGAACCTCAAAAAAAAACAACTGTTCCCAATCTTATCTCAACCTTTAACACAAGCCCTATGTCCACTATTACCTCAAACAAAGGGCGGCTAAAAGCAACTGTAAAGGTACACGCTAATAAGAGAAGATTGTCATCAAAGGATACAATAGTTGAGTTTAGCTCAAATAAGTCCAATAAACAACAGAACTTTTCTGAAAATGCAGCACATACAAAAAGTATACCCACACCTCCACTTTTTACTGTCGTTGCACCAGTTCTGACCAAAACAGAGGCCACAACCAGGCCAACTTTTCGAGGTAAAAGACCCCAGAAGAAAACAACTGTTCCCAAACAACAGAACTTTTCTGAAAACTCAACACATACCAAAAGTACCACACCTCCATGTTCAACTAATTGTACCCCATATCAGAATGGGCAACTTAAGACACTAGTCAGCAAAATCCCAACATCAAAACCCAATGAAAAAATCCAACAAAATGAAAAGGAAAAGGCACCCACAAAGAAGAGTACAACTGCCCTTATTTCTCAAAAAAGAACTCACAAGGTTATCCCCAGAAAACACATAAATAATGAAAGAAAGAAACCTAGATTTCAACTCGAGCCTCCTTCCCATAGAAAACCACCTTCAATAAAGAAAAACAACCTGAAGGAATCATCTCCCACACCACATAGCAAACTAAGGGCTGGAATTCCTCGAAAACGTGCAAACAAACCAAATCTTGAATTGGCACCAACCGAAAAGGCCATAACAGAATTGGTCATTAGAAGACCTTACACAGTCCAAGCTACGAAAAAGCCAACGAACAAGGATACATCACACAGTGTGTATCAGTTAGCTTCTCCATCTCAAAGTTCATTAAAGCGCCTCTCCAAGCAGCCCAAACACAAATCTTCTGTTAAAAGTGTGTCTTCCAAATCCAACAAGCAGCCTGAATGTTCTAACTGCAAAGTAAAACCTGATATCCCCAAAAATCAGAATCAGAAAAACAAAGCCCAGTCTCCCATGAATATTTTGGACTTTCTTAAACTAAACCAGCAAGGTGACCAAAAAACATCAAGCACACAGGTGCAGATACATGATGGGGAGCTCCATATTGTTCTCGGAAAACTGGCAATTCCTTTAAGAATCATCCCGGATATTTAGAGACATATTTTGGCCAGTGACCTGTGCGTTGCATTTCTAATGAATCTTTTCATGATCTTTTAAACATGTGAAGAATAATGAATATGAATGTCATCATTTAACTGCTAGAATGCTGCAGGTCTTCAGCACCAAGGTGTTGATGCATATATAAGATACAGTAGTTTACTACACCTTTTTATACAAATTATTATTATTATTATTATTATTAATAATAGATGCTTGGTTGTTACTGTGTATCTTTCATATGTTTTATGTTTCTTTAGCAATAGAACTGAATTGTCATATATAATTTGCATATTATTTGGGATGAAAAGCATTGCTTTTATTTGTACTTTTTCTGCTTATTCTTTTGTATTCATTGCCATCAACATGTATGGATCAAACTGTGGCTGTATTAATGCTCCATTGTCAATTTGATTAAGCATTTGCAAACTATGTTGGTTTACTGTTCTAAGACACATTTCAGGAAGACTTTACTTAATTATTTGGTTAAGTATAGGTATAGGTGATGCTGTATGTTACAGTATGTACAGTGTTATTGAGTATGTAGAACAGTATATACTGTTGCTGTAATTGATGCTAGTTGCAAAAACTCTTACCCAGAAAGTCAGTTTGGAGAAGTTTGAAGAATAAAGAAAATGTGAAAATTGGCAACAAGCAAAAAACAATTCTGGTACTGGTGTCAGACTCATGAGTGCATGTGATAGACTGGACTACATTACAACCAGCAGGTAAGTTCCTCAGCTAGTTGTTTTAAGCTTTGGGGCGAGGTGGCTTTCCTCACACAGTAGAGCATTTCAAGCAGATGCTCTCAAGTTTTTTACCTTCCTTTTTTCTTCGGCAAGCAGTGTGGGGAGTTGATGATAACCTCAGTTTAATTAGCTAGTTTTTTAAATATGTTCATTTTCTGCATGAAGAGAGAACAACCACGGCTGCTGTGCTGTGCTGTGCTGTGTGGCACAGTGATGCACTGATTAACACTGTCACGTCACAGCAAGAAGGTCTTGGTTTCGATTCAGGGTTTGTAAGCTCTCCCAGTGTTGGTGTGGGTTTCCTCCAGGTGCTCTGGTTTCCTCCCACTGTCTAAAAGCTGCAACAGGTTGACTGGATTCTCTAAATTGCCCGTAGGTGTAAGTGTGAATGGTTGTCTGTCTTTGTGTTGCCCTGCGATGGGTTGAGCTTCCTGTCCTGGGTTTACCCTGTGTTGGCCCAAAGATGGTATTAGCTCTAGCTTCCCCATTACCCGAAATGGAAGGAGCTGTTTAGAAATGGATGCTTGGACTTTTAATGAAGACCAATCAATGTGTTCAGTTGTGGTGTAATCTGCATCAGGCATCATAATTAATACTCCTTACTTTTTATGCATATTGTCCCATTTTTGCGTTGGGCTTTTTCAGTGCATTGTTACACCCCTCATCGGCCAGTATTATCAGTGGTCAGAATGTTTAGCTTGTTAAAATCAGTAGCCGCCAAAAAATCTTCATATCAGTCGGACCCTCTTCATCGGTGTCTAAATTCCATTTGTGTCTATATGTTATGCATGTTGTGTGTTTCTCTGAGACAGTCCTGTGCCATTAGGATTCTCACAGAGCTGAAGCTGTCTACATGTTCTTGAGCAAGTTCCTTCATGTCGCTGCATGGTTCTCTGTGATGTTTTACCTGTTTTTGAAGGCAAACTCCTTGGGAAAGTCTCTGACTACGCTGTTGCTAATTCTTTCTCTAGATGTGCCCCTGGATACACAGGCAATCCTGAACGTGGACAGAGCTGCACTGCAGGAAACAACGGTATGTGTTACTCGAGGCGAGCTCTGGTGGGAGCACACAAAACATTCTGATCATGATATGACTGCACTGAAATATGCGACTATGGAGGAACCAAGTTAGTAATGAGCCTGTTCTGTTTGTTGCACCATATGGAGATTTTCTCTCTGACAGTCTGTGTATCCTGTGTGCCTGTGATCTTCAACATTTGACATGTCTCAAAGAGATAGAAGGAGCCACTGCACATTTAATAAGCCTCTCGAGTGTTTCTGCCTGAACAAATGTTTCCTGTCTACAGGGAACTGCTACAGCTGTGACCAGCGAGGCAGTGAGGGATGCACTTCGAACGGGATCTGCCGCTGCAAGGCAAGCGCACATTTACAAATTCCACCGCGTATCCAAGTTCAGATGGAACTTTTATAACACTTTAATATCTCGACGTGTTCTCTCACATCCAGACGAATGTGGAGGGTCCGTCGTGCTCCAGCTGCAAATCTGGCACCTTCCACCTCAGCCCTGCCAACAAGGACGGCTGTCTGGTGTGCTTCTGCATGGGAGTTACTCAGCAGTGCTCCAGCTCCTCCTACTACAGAGACGTGGTAAGGCCTGAAGACAATAAGGAGTTGCTGCCTTTTTTTACAGCTGAAAATGAGCACAGTTATATAGTACTGGCAAAGAAAAATGGGAGTGGCGAGTTCGAACACCTGAAATGCCACAACCAGGACAGCATAACTGGCCTTGCTCTCTCTGGGTGGGCAGGATGGTCCTCCTTCTCCTCCTTCTCACTCCTTGTTCAGCTTGATGCCAGCTAACACAGGCATCTGTTAGCTAAAGCAACAGAATTGACAGTGCTCTCCTCTAAACACCTTGATTTGTCACATTATATATACATATATATATATATATACACACAGTAAACCTATAAACTTTATAAACTCTACAACATTTTATGTGTCAGTGTGTTGGCTTGAGTGGACATCCAGTATCACAGTGTGTTGGCTTAAGTCTCCTAGTACATGCTCAGTATACTTGTATTTTCCATCAGATTTCTTCTCAGTTCTTCACTAGATGAAATCAGGTGGTGATGGAACTTCACACACATCCATTTAATGAGGCATGGAGGAGAAATCTTGACCCAAACCTGTGTTTTTCTAACCAGCTCACACAACATTAACTACATTTTACAAACAAATCTTCATTATTTTTACCATTTTCCTGTTTATTTGCATTTATTCTATTGTTTACTTGTGTTTTTGCTGGCAGAAGGAAACTCACTGCTCAGATGTTCAGACTTTTTCACAGCACTGTATATGTATGAAATACACATAACTACGCAGATTCTCTTACTGTTTTCTTCCGCTGTCTACAGGTCACCTCTGTCTTCGCTCCAGGAAACACCCAAGACTTCGCTCTTGTGAACCGACAACGCACGAACCGCATCAGCACCGGTTTCTCGGTGGAAGTGTCCACTGATGGGACCCAGCTGTCTTTCACCAGCTTCGACCGCCTCGGCCAAGAGCCCCATTACTGGCAGCTGCCCGACAGCTACCAGGGAGACAAGGTAGAGTCTGAAGTGGTTTAAAACCTCTGTAATGATACAGGGCCCCCACGTCCACCATACCATATACAGACCATTGCCATTGCTTTTGCTTCTCTCTTCCTGCTTCTGCAAACTGTTCTTTACTTTTGCTTGATGCTTTCATTTGCTTTGCTTTTCATGTGTGGTGAAGTTGGTGATGGAGCTCCTTCGTAGATGAGAAAGGGTTGTTTCTTAGTACTATAGCTTTAACTAATAGTGTTTATTTTAATTTCCTCTTTTGCATATAGAAGCAGACTCACTTGACTCGATTGAAACGAGCACACAAGGTAAAGCACAGAGTGTGTTCGATATGTCGTGGTTTGACGTGGTCTTCTCTGCATTTGTGATTCTCAGGTGCAGTCTGTGTCTGCCGATTGGTGGTTGTTCCATAAGTCATGCTTTGCATTTTGTTCAGCATGTCAGCATGGTTTAATATAGCTCTAATTGTATATGTGCTCATCTTCCAACATAAGCAGTTTCATCACTGCACTATTATACTGTTGGTCAGGCTACTAGTAGTAATGAGAAATATTGTTCCCGATGCAACACATACTGTAGGCTACATACATTATTTAAGTAGGTTTTTATGTAAACTAGTTTACAGTCAGTTTTCCAGTTTAGTTTTTAAGCCAAGGATTGTCATTTAAGTGTAACTTTTGATAATTTTAATATAAACTTCAATATACAACATTATAAGCTACTGTAACACAGTTTTTTTTTTTTAAATGACTATTTTACACAGGTTCTTTCACTTAAAGTGAGACCACTGAAAACACAAAAGAATTAAAAGATGCTAATACAATTAAAAAAGAATAAAAAGAATAAAATCATGTAATGGATCTCAAAACAATTCAGTCTGATGAACTGGCATGGGACTATTATTGGTGTTGCTGCCATTGCCATTTTCTACGCTTAAATGTTGTAATTTGATGTGTTTACTTTATTCATACATTACTGCCATATATTGTCTAGCTGGTCAAATTTTAGCAGAGGCTAGAGAGAGATTTTTACAGCAGGAAAAGCAATGACAGCATGAACCATTGTAAACTGTAAAGGTATGCAAATCGTGACTGGAAAAATGTGAAGTATTTTCTCTTTGTAGTGAATTCAGAGTCCACAAAAAACACAGACACGCGTATCTCCCAGTGTAGGTGTGTAATTGTTGATTTGAGTCTCCTCAGAAGTGGGTACATGCCATATACCTACACTACTACACTCGCACCCTTTTCCAGGTTAGAAGAGGTTCCTGCCTAAACCATGTCTTAAAACTTACAGAACTTGTCCATATGTAGTAGCCACGTATCTTTCGGAGTGAAAACTAAACAGTTTGAGTGAAAGAACTTACAGGATGGCATGGACAAGCGTGAACACACAAGAGCTCCCCGTGTTTTCTGTTCATTAGTAAGCCAGTCATGTCGTAAGCAGATTTTGTGTAACTGACCCCGACTGTGATCACAACGCATGCCCTTACTTAACCTTCTTTCTGCATGCCCCCGTTTGGAAGTAACCATTGAATCCCTCGCTATTGTCCTTCGGGTCATTATGGTACCTGTTTCCATGACTCTCCTCACCTCTCACCAGCCATCAGCTGACGAAGTGCGTAAATACGATGATGAAATCTGGGCGCTCCTCACCAGCATCTCCCAGGGGCAGGCAGCTTCTTCTCTCTCTTCTTCATCCTCCTCCAGAACCTCTTCCTCATCACATTCGTTCAGAGCCACTGGTTCCGTGGGTCATTCCGGTGGCCGTGCTCCCAGCCCCCCTTCCCCACCTTCTGCCTTTACTTCCTCTTTGAGGGCCACTGAGTCCCACCATGCTGCCCCAGGCTATGCCCCTCACCATACAGTGAAGGTACTGTTTGCTTTCACTGGTAGCTTCCATGGAGCTCAGGTTCACTTTAAAATAACGGTTATAAAGAACAGTTCAGCAACTCATCAATGCCTATTGGTCTCCAAAGTTTCTTTCTTCAGTTTTGAGCCTTGAGGGTAGTGTAGCTAAGAAGTGGAACCTTAAACTCCACCAATTAGCATCCTACAAACTACAAAAATCATACACTTGACTCAAAACACATTGTGACCTTCAAGTTGGCTGCTGCTGTTTATAGCTGTGCAATACAGTACAAAAGATAACACACTTAAACTTGATGTAGCAGGTGTGTGATCTGAGTGTACGGTTTGTCAAATAGGAACATTTAGAACTTTCGGAGAGGGCCTAGTGATGTGACCGAGGAATCGGGTTTTGCTTTGTAATGAGTGGAGCCAGTTTCATAAGGAAAAACGGTCCTCTGTACATCACAGACTGTGAATATGAGCAGCAGTCTAACCAGTGGGCCTCAGATGGTAAACAGTGTACACTCTTTTCCAGGGCTCTTCACTGAGGAGCTCTTTTCTCACTCTGGAAATGCTGCATCCGAGGTGAAATGTGGGTTAATATATGTGTTATGTTGGTGAAAGTCCAGTATGCCGCTGAAATCCTATGTGGGAGCCATTAGAAATCAATCTTATCATAAACATGGTTTTGCCTGTTTTTTATATTCATGGCCTGAACGAAAAGCCTAGCTGAAATAGTCACATTTCACTGCTGCTTTATGGTAATTAGTAGGGTATAAACTTCTTTTACTTGTTAGCTACAAACAGTTAATGAAAGAAGCAAACTTCAGCATCCTGGCTGAACTAGTACTTAGAGATGTTGAATCTGTTTCATGTAATTAAATAAAGTGGTGCTCTGACACTAGTTTGACACTGGTTTGGTGTTGGTCTTGCTGACAGGATAAGATGAGAAAAAACACTGTGGGTCTGGCCAGTGCTGCTGTTCCTGGTTCCTCCGAAAAGGTAGTGACCTGTTGACTGCATGTCAGTGGAATCCTGGGAAAATACCACCCTGAGTTTATCTTTTGCAAGGTTACATAGTTGGTCGCGATGATCATTCTAAAAGGGTTTAATGTGCAGTGAAGACGTTGGTTAATCAATTATTAGCTTTCAGTTGAGGAAGTATGTGAAGTTTAACCAGAACTTAGTGACCTTAGGGTGGTTCTTCCCTCCGAATCCTGCATGGAGTGCACACTAAAAGTGCTAACTTTTGGAAACCCTCTCTTTATTTGGACATAGGCTAAATCTCACTGATCGTCTGAGTTAAATTCACCAACACTTCTAGTTTTGGCACAGTTTGGTGTTGAAGGCGTTGATGTTTGGAACCTAAAACCCTTTCTTTTATAACCTGCTCTGCTTTGCCCTTTGCCGTTCTTATGTGCTTCTTTCTCTCTCTTCTACTGCTACTGCACCTCTTTCCTGCCACGCTCTAGTACGCTCTGGTCTACAAAGGGTTCAGCTTGAACCCGGAGGACGTGCTCTTCTGGCAGCTTCCAGAGAAGTTCAGAGGGGAAAAGGTAACTAGCCTTGAACAGGCTGGCTCTAGCCAAGTGCTAATCCATTCCCTGCTCTCATTCAGGCTTACGTGCTCCACCTGTGCTAGCATCAGGTGTTAGCGAGGTCACTGGAGCATTTTTACAAAGAAGAGGGGAGTTTTGAAGCCTAACTTGTGGGTTTAGTAGTACACAGTTTCCACTAAAGCTCTGCCAGTAAGAGTCACCTAGATTAGTAATACTGGTGTTTTTGCTCAGTTTTACATTCATGACAGGAATTTCCTGCAGTTTTCTTGTTTTGAGAAGAGTGGAGACTTGCAAAAAGGTACATTCAAAACTACCTCTTTTATGCATTTGTCAGGAATGATTTATAGTATTTACCAATAATGTACTGTATATACTGAAATGTGTAGTAAATGCAGGAAATTAGTAGTAGTTACTGATTATTTTTAGTAATTACTGAATAATTCACAACAGCAAGATGACAACTAAAATATATCACTTTATATAGTAATAATAATTATATAATTATATATATATATATATACACACACACAATTTAAGACCGGGATAAGGGGTTGTGCACAATAATAAGCCCTGTCTTTTAACTGAAGTGCTTTTATTCTGGTCTTCTTTACAGGTGGGGTCCTATGGAGGAAAGCTCAGATACACTATCTCATATGTGCCGGGATCCAGGGGAGCTCCCATAGATGATATTGATGTTCAGATCATTGTAAGTAATGTCTAATTGTACACGGAAGATGCACAGCTTCTTGTTAAAAATACATTTATTCACCTCATTGTTCTTTTTTGAAGGGTAATGATATCACTCTAGTGGCCCGTCAGGACTGGCGAAGAGGACAGGGGGGAAGAGAGTCTCGTGACTTTGAGATTGTCTTCAGAGAGGTGCGAAACCTTTTTGGTACAAGGAGTTGAACAGTAAAATAATGAAAGATTTGCTCTGATGCAGTGTACGATTTACGTGGCTGTTTATGAATGAATGAATGAATGAATGAATGGTTTCATTTGAACGTGTCTTCCTTACAATAGTAAGCAATGCTAATAGAAGACAATACTGAAAGATCTAAAAACACATAGTAGGTCCCTATGTATATACTGATTGAACTAAAAACAGTAAGTATGAAGTCACTGACAGTCCTTCTGTTCATATTGTTCCATGTAGGAGAACTGGAAGCGACCTGATGGCATGCCGGCCACTCGGGAGCACCTGATGATGGTGCTGGCTGACCTGGACGACATCCTGATCCGAGCTTCCTATCACACAGAGATGCGCTCTTCCAGCGTCTCAGGGGTCAGAATGGAGATCGCAGTGCCCAACTACACAGGTCTCACCCAGGCTCTAGAGGTGGAGCAGTGCCGATGTCCACCCGGGTACCATGGCCTGTCCTGCCAGGTGTGAAAAAGTCCATGACACTGGCTAGTTTGGCTGCATTACAGAGAGTCCGCGTATGCTGCAAGAAAATGCCATGTTTCAAATATTTCAGAGATGTGTTAATAGTTTTTAGGACATAGTTTTAAGCATCTGTTTCAGGGCCCATATCGAGTTCAAAGAAAGAAAAGATTTCCAATGTTTTCACTGATCAACTTAAAAACATATTTTGTAAATTAATCTTCAGTAGGCAAGCACACAAACTTGTGTCTACAAAGCCACACTGACGTAGCGACTGCAGAAGGAGGTCTGGCATTGTCATTGTCTAAAATGAAAATATAATAATTTTTCATAAAGAAATAAAGCCTTTTTAATGGCAGAATATGTCTCTAAAATTCCAAAGTATGCCTCTGCATCAATTAGCCTTCACACCCATGTTGTGTGCTCTGATACAGCTCAAAATATTATGTACAGTAGATGATGAAAGACCTCAATTCTTGTAATCTCTGTTAAGAAATGTTCTTTTTGAACCAACTGACAATTCTGTGAAGAAGTTTGGCACAAAGTGATGAGCCAAGAGCCAACGCTGCTTGCATTTGGTTGGATGCTCCTTTTATACACTTTCATAAACGTGTTTGCAGCTCAGCTGTTTAATGTGAAAGGTTTCAAAAAGGCATAACTTAAATGTTCTGTAAATTATTCACGTGCCAGCTTTTTTGAGAGTGTTGCAGGCGTCAAATTCTAAATTTGTTTATATTTACAAAATACATTTCAGTTGATCAGTGACAACATTGAACATTTTTTCTTTGAGCTTTTATCAAAAAAACAAAGAAGTTCAAGAGAGTTAATACCTCACACATTCTTCTTTTTATTGCATTTTTTGAAAAAATCCCAACTTTTTCAATAATATGGCTTATGTATATAACCTCTTATCTGATTGGCTGTCCTGTATTTTAAAAAGCAGGAAAACCTTAAGACAATTTTACCTATTGGTCTCGACGACTGGTCCAATTTAAATGAATTTTTTCAGACTATAAAAGGTCATTGGAATTTTTCAGTGATGTAAAACCAAACCAAATACAAATACAAATACAAATGACTATGTTTTTTAATCATTAAAAAAAGAGCAATTTGAAGTGGAATTGTATGGCTGTTGCTGCTGCTACTAGTTAAGAAAAAGAAAAAGATGTTTATGTTGGGCATAAAACTAGGTTGCTCTCTGTCTTATGTATTACAGGACTGTTCTCCAGGCTACACCCGCACGGGCGGAGGCCTGTATCTTGGCCACTGTGAGCTGTGCGAATGTAACGGCCACTCTGACTCCTGCCACCCGGAGAATGGCATTTGCACGGTATGCTGCATCCACACCCTCACATTACACTCACTATTATAAGAAGCCTGTAGACCAGTAGCTGTGTACAGTCAGCAATTGATTTGACTGACATTTTAGGACCTACTCCTGTTGCATACTGGCAAACTATAAAAGTGTGTAGACATGGGTCGGCAACCGTCCAGTAGAAACAGTGGGGTGGAGCTCCAGACTCCTGGCATCTTGGAGCGACAGAGCTGCCCTGAATCAGCAGCACCCTCTCACGATACACCATCACCACCAGAGAAGCAGCTGCTGACACCACACAGACACACCACTACATTGCCTATACAGCGGCAGTGGTGGTGTAACGCTTAGGGAGTCGCCCCTGTGACCTGAAGTTCGCCGGTTTAAATTCCAGACCGGTACAAGTACCACTGAGGAACCTGTGAACAACCCAAACTCTGCTCCCTGGGCGTTGCCTAGGTCAGCTGCCCACTGCTCCTGCAGAGGTTTAAATGCAGAGGTCACATTTCATTGTGGTGCGCTGTGCTATGGTGTGTTCATAATGACTAATAATCACTCACTTTAAATCAAAGAAAGGACTGTTTAGAGGCTTTACTATGTTATATCTTTGCTCTGATGGCGTCTTTTCCCGTGTCTCACTGACAGAGCTGTCTTCATAACACCATGGGCGAGCAGTGCGAGCAGTGTGCCTCCGGCTACTTTGGCGATGCCTCTGCAGGAACTCCAGAAGACTGCCACCCCTGCGCCTGTCCACACACAGACCCAGAGAACCAGTTAGTTCATCTAGTTCACATCACACATTTCCATTTACAGTAGCTCCCTGGACTGTGTTAGGTCTGTTTATGCTGTCCCCAGTCGGAGCTCGATTTCAAACGGTATTACTTACTAACATAAATAACACGAACATTTGTGTTTAGATTCTCTCCTACATGTGAAAGCCTGGGCAATGGGGACCACCAGTGCACAGCCTGCCAGCCAGGCTACACCGGCCAGTACTGTCAGTAGTAAGTTGACCCCTTATCTCCTGTGTCTTGATTTGATTTTAAAGTGGTCTGCTGTGTCACATGCGATTTCACTACTCTTTAAACAGCTGTGCAGCTGGATATGTTGGGAATCCACAAGAGAGAACCAAATGCCGTCCATATAATGGTGAGATCAAAGTGTCCTTTGTTCTTTCAAATAAGTTACAATTAATTATTATACATTATTTATGTATTAATAACACTCTTTTTCCCTTTTAAGCCAAATAGGGAAAAGGTACAGGCGAAAGCTTAAGCTGCTGCTGCTGTTTTTAATCACGTTGTGTCATTATGTGCATTGTAATAAACCACAATATGCCACACTATGACAGAAACCATGCAAATATGTATTTCAGATCCCTAAAAGGAGAATTCCAGTGTTTTTTCCCCCCAAATTGTCTCCAGAATTTGAAAGCTAAGACATAAACACTCATTTAGTGGTTTGATGTTAAATGCTCCGCTGTAGAGAAACTTCCCAAGTGAGAATTTTTCACATGGTGGTGATAGGAACCAGACATCCATATGTTACCACATGGAAATGAAGACGATTACGAATTACATCAAACATTTATGAAAAATGATTATGAATATGCTGCCTGATGCCTGAGATACTGTTCTACGATAGTTTTGTGATCATTTTTGTGGTATTTTTTTTAGCAATCAGCATGTATAGAAATCACGTTTTACCATCAAATCACTGGCATTTCTCTTTCACAACTCGTATGGTGACATTGTGGCTTTTTTTTCACTTTGATCTGAATAATGGAGGTGTTGTGTCTGTTTGGTGTCAGCGGCTGCGTCTCTGGTGGTGAAGGTGTATCCTGAGAGGGTGCTGGTGGCTCAGGGCAGCTCTGTCACTCTCAGATGCCAGGCGTCTGGAGCTCCGCCCCACTATTTCTACTGGACCCGCGACGATGGCCGGCCCATCTCCAGCTCGGCCGAGAGACACAGACAAGGTACAGATGTTGTGCATGGTTGAAGAAGACGAAATGTGCCGATTTCTTTATAATGGTGGTGACAGAAAGTAGGGCATGACTGAAGTATGCATCAAGCATTTAAAACAAGAATTCCTCTTAAACAGGTACATTACACCTAATTAGCACCTAATGTTGTTCATAAAGCAGAATTAACAGCTTATTGGCAGCTTGTTTACAGTGTTAGTGTTGCTTCCTTGCTTTTAGCCTGTAGTGTAAGTAAGTATCTGTTTTAACAACATAGTTTCACACAAATTATTGTGGCTTTATGTGCAATTTTTACACGTTGTCATATGTAAGAAATGTAAGCTCAGCTAACTCTTCCATTGCCTGCAGGAGAGGAGCTGCATTTCTCCATTGTTCAACCTTCTGACGCTGGCGTCTACACCTGCACCTGCCGAGACCGCCAACACACCAACCGCAGCCATGCAGAGATCGTTGTAACAAGTAATGCAGGCGCACTCAGTGCCAGTGTCAATATGCATTCGTCTGCAGGCTCTTTGCTTGGTTTCATTCTGATGGGCTGAGTCACACAGACTGCTATGATATGCAGTGTGCGTTTGGCTCTATTTGTTGAAGTTTGTCTTGTGAAAGGAGGAAGGAGAGGAAGCACATTCACAGAGCTGTAGCCTGAGAGTTGTAAATGGTAAAATTATGGGCTCCCAAGGAGTAAGCTTGAGTTCACAATGGTCAAAAAGCTTAAGTTAATACCAGATTGCAAAATGCTAATTGGCACAGTTACAGTATAAGCTTAATCCAACGTTAACATCATGTCTGCTTATAAACTTTTCACGTCAGTTACAATTTATTCCACTTTCACTTTTTTTATTATTTTATGATGAATGTTTAAATCTCATCTTTATTTTCTCATATCATGTTAGTGAAGTGTGGCTTGAGATATGAGAGAAGGCACATAATAATAATAATAATAATAATAATTATTATTATTATTATTATAAACATGTATTATTATTATTATTTTTATATTAATTAATATTATTATAATATTATTATTTAATATAATAGAGTTATAATAATAATAATAGTTAAATACATTTATTATTATTATTATTATTATTATTATTTTCTGCCTTGTTATTAATTAGGTCACACATCTTCTTAATCATTAATAAGTAGTTATGACAAACACAAACTGCTCACTGTTGCCCTTTTCATTTGTGTTATAACAGCTTTTTAATGATTTTCTGTGAATAATGATTAATGATCTAATTAGCACCCATTTCTAAAGACATTTTTAAATGTTCATAACCCATTTAGAAGGTCAGTCTTTATGTAAAGTACTAGCCAGTCACTGTCAGTTATATTAGTAATTGAGTAATCTAATGATTATTTTAAGCATTAATCAAGTAACTATGTATCTGCCCTATGATATCTACAAACATACTCATAACAGTGACAGCCTGCTTGTCTGGGTTTCCTCCCTTTCAGTGCCACACAAATCTGATTTGTGTGCTAAATGTTTAGACTGAGAATGACTTTATAACTATCTGCACACTCTCTGTTGATCCCAGTCAGCCAAATGAATAAATGTAAATGTAAATCCCCTGCCAAAAAAAATCACTAAGGCAATTCATCAAGAGCATTCATTTTAATTAGTTATTCTTTAATAAAGCAGTCATTTTTAATTGGGTCATCATAACAGCCCTATTATCCTCACAGTGAATCACCTCTTTATGGAAGTTTCAAATTACATCTTTGTTTCTCACTAGCCTCTCCATCCAAGCCCATCGAGGTCTTCATTGAGGAGCCCAAGGTCCAGAGTGTGACAGCAGGAGCAACAGTGAATTTCATCTGCACTGCCAAGAGCAAAGTAGGAACCACACATTTGCTGCATAATCACGCTGCTTATGCTGCAGTCCTCTATCTCCACTTTACCTTTTATAATTCACAGATTTCTTCTAAGTGGATTAAGCTTTAATCTGGTTGTTTATGGTTACAAGCAGGTGTAACTGTGCTTGTATTTCCCACGAGTGCAGAATTATGTTGCCCTCTCCAAAGCCCTGTGTGAACTGGATCAGTTTTTCCTGGTTATATGCTACAGCACTTGTGTAAATACTCCAGCAGTGCTGATGTGCCTGATACACTGATACCAGTGAAATCCACTGTAACAGACAGCAGTAATTCAGAGAATCTGCTGAGAACAACTGCTAAGTAATATCTGCTCAGTCGTGGTCTAATCAGAGCTTTAATCAGGCCAGAATTATCTGAACATATCCCCACCCTCTTCCTTATCAAATTTGGTAGACTAAAAAAATAGTCAGAACCTGACCCGGCCTGAGCCAAATCACCACGTGCTGACTATGAATGCTGATACAACAATATTTGGCCCAAAGTAGCCCGAACCGACCCACCAGCACTTCAAATTGCTGTAAATCCATGTGATTGATATCATTCACAAATAAATCAAATAACAGTAATATTGACTGAACAATTAAAAGATATAAGATTATAAAGACAAATCATGAGCTATTCAGCATGATAATGAAACACATATTTTATCAGGCTGTTCAGTGCTATAGCAAGAATTTATAGCTACCACTATGTCATTTATTCCTCTGTTTAATCCTAACCCTTGTAACCTGTACCTCTTAATGTAAAGCAGTTAAAATTAAGACCTGAACCAAACCCACTTGGAAAATAGAAGCCAAACCCATCCAAACACCGCCAAACCTGACGGACCATTATTTCAAACGCTGGGTCCTGTAGTGGTCTCTTTCCATTGATGACTGCCCTACACCTAGATTAATAAATTGTGCAGCAACAAATAGGCTACAGTCTGTATTTTATTTCGAATAAAATAGCCAATGAGAGCAGATTCTATGACTATATGGCCAATGAAATAGATTTTCTGTATTATTATGTTATTTTAGCATAATATTATACGTATATTATACTCTGTATTCTTCTTCTTCTTATTATTATTATTATTATTAATATTATTATTATTACATAACTACATAATGTCTTTAAACTCCATACAGTCACCAGCGTACACCCTGGTCTGGACCCGCCAGGGCAGTGGCAAGTTGCCCAACCGTGCCATGGACTTCAATGGCATCCTCACCATCCAGAACATCCAGCCCGAAGACCATGGTGTATACATCTGCACTGGTTCTAACATGCTTGGCATGGACGAAAGTTCTGCTGTCCTCCATGTCCAAGGTTTGTGACCGGCGCCGTTCTCTTCACCAACATCCTCTTAAGACCACCTCAAGTTCCACCTTGGTCATTGTCTCCTACCTGGTTGCTTGCATGCCTCTGGCTTTTGTTCTCCTCTCTTGTTTCTTTCCTGCATGGGTTCCTTTCATGTGTGCTAACCTCTTGGCTATGACCAACAGCATGAGTGTTTTTGGGGTTTCTTGTGTGGACACTGCACATGTATCAAGAAATGATGTTTAGTTTCTGCTTTACCTTGGTTTATCTTCTCCTACTAATCAACTCACTGTCATTTACCGCCCTTTTCAACCAATTACTGTAAATGAAACAATACAGCTTGTGAGTGATTCAACCCTGAGCAATTAATGATGAAAATCAGTTAATAATCAGTTAATTCTGAAAAGGAAATTAATGTGAATAATAAAAGACTACTATAGGTGTTCTTCAAGTTTCCATTCTTCTTTAAAAAAATGTATATGATTTTCAGCTAAGTGTTTGGAGGAGTTGCATTAAAACAATCACACACAATCTAACCTCTACAAAAAACTCTGATCCCTCTTTTGAAGCTTTTTTTAAACTAATATAATATAAAAAAGTGGGATCGGCTATAAACAGCAGGTTTTCACAAACATTTTGATATAAATAATTATATATATATAATTTTTTGTTGTTCCATTTCATTTTGAACGTTTATTACATAAACCTTTTAATATTTTGTTCCACAGCCAAAACAGTTACAATCAAATGATCTTCCCTAAATGGCAGCTTAATTTTAGTGTCCTAGAGTAAATGCACATAATATGGAACATTTATATATCTATAGTGTTTCCTATCCTAATGTTTATCTGCCATATCTGTTTATGGTCAGTTCTTTTGAGGAGTATCTCTGCACTAAAACCTGTTGACTCAAATGTACAAATGTTCAATGTGCAGTTGCTGAATTCAGACAATAGCTGTTATTGTGAATCATGTTTTTGAAGAACACTTTGGTATTTGTAAATTAAGTTCTTCTAGAGGGGATTTGTGATACTGCATTACTGTCAAAGTGGGAGATGTTTTCACAGGCTCCTGCCTGGTTGTGCATGGATACCAGAAAGCTTCTAGGAAAGTAGAAAATGACTGATGAAATTTGAGGAAGATGTCTTTCTCATCCTGTTAGTACATGTCCACTGCATGCATATATATTATTTGATACTATATATGCATATATATACATTTTTTAACAGGGAGAAACAATATGTGGGGTAGTAAGCAGCACAAACTAGACTCGCAGCACAGTAACAATAGTTGAGCTGGTTTCAACTTTATGTGGCAGCCCTATAGCATTGGCAGATCGAAGGTGCTCGATGAGGCTAGACCTGTATAGTTCAATCTGTACAAAAACTTTTGGATTAAACTGGAAACCTCATGCTTTTTGGAGCTGCCACAACACTTGTTTTGTCATCTGAATGGAGTTTTTTTTTGTAACTGTTTTTTAAACTCCGTATTTACAGCTTAGTGCTGTAGTCCATTACAGAAGGAATACGTGTCATTGGATACATTTTTGTTGTTGTTTATTTTTACTTAAAAGATCGAAGAAAGTTTGAGAGAGAGATGCAAGATACAGTAGTGTACATGTACCATAATGTGTAATGGATTGCTTCTACTCTAAGTGAGTTGAGTCAGCTGGTTTTTGGGCAGTGGAACTCGTCCGTCGTAATCGACTGTACTCAGATAGAGATGTAATTTGAAAAAGGTTGGAGTTTTCCTTCAAAACTGTTCAACATTGAAATAACACTGGTGTTGGGTTCTTTTCTGACATAATGCTTCTTTATGTGGTGGTGGGATCTTGTGTGTCTGCCGTGGGGGTCTTACCACTAGTTGGTCTTTCTAATGGGGCCTTCTGAGGAAAACTGAAAGCTGTCAATACTTTCTTGAGGAGGCTCAATGAGGATAGTGGTTGACCAAGTCAGTGATGAACTAGGTATGCAAAACTGCTGGAAGCCTTTGGCCAAGCGGACTGTGACATTTCCACCCCACACCACTGGAACTGTGCGATTGCTACTACTGTTTTGTGCATCCTGCAGTGAATGTTATGTCTTTTTATGGTGCTATGTTTAATGCAGCAGGAAGAATGTGTCATGCATTAGGGCTATATTTTTATATTTGGTCATCTTTATACTGGGGGAGTTTCCAGTTTAAGCAGTCTGAGATGTTATTTGAACTTATTTGGACATGTTTTGTTCTACATAAATATTCTAGGTGTTTAGATTTAACACTTTTATTTTTAAGAATTGACTTCACTTCAATAAATGATTTGAAAAATGCAATAATTAATTACTACTACTTCTGGTCCTCAACATGTATTTATGGATGCTGGTTAACCTGCGAGAATTACATTGATTTGCTCCCAAACCATGTACATAGTCATATTTTGGAGCTCATCCCATATTTATTTTATTATTTCTGACTGATTTTGTTTTTCTTCTTTTTTACAATGTTATATTTTAAACCAAGCGTCCACTGTTCTGCTTTGTTTTCTCCTAGTTATGTTCTGATAGCGTACAATCCCTTCAGTTTTATGGTTTATTTAATTTTGTATGAGAATTATTACTATGGTGCTGTATCTTAGGAAACAAAAACGTCCAGTTCTGTTCCATTGCTTTTTGTAGAAAATGTGAAATGGATGTATAAGTAATTCTATAAAGCGAACTGCTCTGATTAAAACAATGCTATGCTGAATTTAAATTTGGCGTGTGAATCAGAATTCTTTTTCCTACTAAAAGTTAATCAATCACAAGCTGTGTTCACATATGGAAAATATTATAAGTATTGTGAGTGTATGTATGTCCTGCTTTGACGTGTTCTTGATACTAACCTGCATGTTTTGCATATTGACTGTGCTGCTTTTCCATTCCCATTGTGTCTACACATGTTATTCCTGCTCATTGTGTTTTAAGATGTTTGACATGTTAAATTTGCTTTCAAGCAACAGCACAGCCCCTTCACTGGGGGCTTAATCAAGCTGTTTTGTGTTTTATCGAAAATGGAAGAGCATCATTGGTTCTGAAGGAATAGTTTGGCGGAAAATCTAAATAACAGCCCACCCATATGTAGTCGATTAGCCAAGACGTGTTTGAGGTGTCAGTTTTGCACTAGCGGCTAACGTCCAGTCAGTATGGTACAAACCACATACCTAATACCTAGGCTTGCTGATGTGGTTTCTAACACTGGTATATAGTGTTAGCTGTAAATGGATGTTGTATTGTTAAGGCCACATTGAAGCCTGGGGATTTTCTGTAATTTCAACCTTTTTATACATAGCAGTATGTCATACAGTGCTAGAAACCACAAAAGACATACATTCAGACATACAGTTTTCAGTAGCATTCGCCTCATAACTCAAAACTAAAAAGGAAAGATCACCAGTCATGTCTAGGCTGACTGCATCTGGGGTAAGGTGATATTAGATTTTTTCTTTTGCCAAACTATCACTTTACGCATGTAAAATGTAACATTTGAGGTGCAGTCTCCAGTATCCCAGTCTGAATGCTAGCAAGTTAAAAAGTTGTAATCCATTAGAGAAATGGGTGCTTCCTAACGTATAGTACCACACCTGTGTATATATTACTATGATCTGACACTTCTAGAGGGCCCATATCATGGAAAACCAAATTGTCCTCACTTTTTCTAAATAAAAGAATTTGCTGTTATATATATTTCAAATGTCAATACAGTCCCTACAGGGAAAACAAGCAGCAACAATGATTTGTTTTGTGTCTTCATGTCACAAAAACCAATATTTGCATACAGTATATCCACTTTTTAGCCTAAGGCAGGTTAGCCCCACCCACTCAAACCAAAGTTGGAGTGCTTGGTCTGCTTTTTGGTTATGACCACATTTAAGGAAAGTGAAGGATATGGGTCCTTGAAGTTTTAGATTTTTGTGAAGTTTCCACATTGTTTATGTGGAAACAATGTCAGGTATATGGACTGTGTTTGGACACTGGAAGGCTTAGTCTTTCTTGCTAGCCGGGGGTACCGAATGCTCTGGAGACTCACCTGCTGGTGTTTGCCTGTCCCTCGTTCACAGAGGCGTCTAAGGCTGAGATGTTTTTCACAGCCTATGAAATGTTTGAAGGACATAGACAGCGTAAGTCTGCATGGCTCTCTCTCTCTCTCTCTCTCTCTCTATATATATATCTATCTATCTATCTATCTATCTATCTATCTATCTATCTATCTATCTATCTATCTATCTATCTATCTATCTCTAT
>JBBPDA010000132.1:6014228-6053744 GCA_037974385.1 Arnoldichthys spilopterus | reverse complement strand
TTTCCCTCTCTCTATCTCCTTTCTATATATATATTCTCTCTCTCTCTCTCTCTCTCTCTCTCTCTCTCTCTCTTTCTATATATATTCTCTCTCTCTCTCTTTCTATATATATTCTCTATATATATATATATTCTCTCTCTTTTTCTATTCTCTCTCTCTTTCTATTCTCTCTCTATTCTCGTTTTCTCTCTATTTTCTCTCTCTCTCTCTTTCTCTATTTTCTCTCTCTCTCTCTCTCTCTCTCTCTCTCTCTCTCTTTCTTTCTTTCTTTCTTTCTCACACACATACACACATTCATGCATGCATGCAACCATCATTATATACTATCTCAAGTAATGCCCATGCAAGGTCCACACATCAAACAACACAAAATGTCATTCTTGTTATTTTATCTAAATTTCATTTATTAAATCATGTTTAAGCAGTGGAACGAGAGAGAGAGAGACAGGTATGACGTATTACATAGTTTTTAATTAGCACATGACCTGTTGCTTTTATACAGCAGTTTTGCTATGAAAAGTCCAGCCCCAATTATTTCAAATGTGAAATTCAGTGTATTGATTCATTGTTTTTAGGTTTTATAAATGTTTCTGTTAGGCTTTTAGGGACAGAACTTGTTCTTAAGAACAATTGATGATTGAGGCCCATTGTGAATAAACTATGCTTTTTTCACAATAACAGCACAGGTGGAGCACAACCAGTCAGATCAAGCCTTTGAAATGTATTGTTTTATAATGCTTAACTGATGTTACTCGGCCACAGTGATCAGCCACCACTATGTGTATGATACAGCTATGATATAAAAACATGCCGTTATCAAATACAACTCAGAACCAATGCTCAGTTTAAGAATAGTTTTGGCTCCGCTTCCTTAAAACGTTTTGTCCTCTGCCTTTCCCTAAACCCTCCAAGATACTTGAGAAATCATTTATCAGTTGTTTCCTTGCACATATGGTCAATACTTGATCTAAACTGTTGGCCCATACTGGTCCATTGGTTCTGCATGCTTCCACACATGGAAGATTCCTCTCTGTTGCTGAGGTTTGGACTGGATCTCGTAGATCAGCACAAGCAGCACATGATATAAAAATCGGACCACATACAGTACAATATACCTACACATCACCAGTCCTAACTTATTATGATCTGTAATCATATTCTGTTGTCACAATCCACTTCCTCTCTCAAAATCTGGCAGGTGGACAGCAAAGTGCATGTGCATCACATATCTAGGAAAAGCATTGCACCAAAATGCAGGGCCTTGGCCTGTGGATGTTGTTTGGACATGTACCACCTATTTAGTGTTGCAGACCAAGTACAGAGGCAGTGGCCTCTCATAGCCCCCTGCTAACACTGCAAAAACTGATCAGGAATGGCTTGAAGAACATGACAAAGTTCAATTTTGCACAACTCCCATCAATGATCTGTGGGATGTTCTGGACAATCTAGTACAAACCATGGAGGCCCCACCTTACAGCTTACAGCACTTAAAGGATCTGTTGCTGTTGCAAGATTCTACAGCACACCTTCAGAGATCTTGTGGTGTCCATGCCTCAACAGGTGGACATTGTGATGGCATAAGGGGTACCTACACAATAAGAGTCAGATGTTTTTCAAATTATGGTTGATTGGTCTACTGTGTGCATTTATTAAGCAACCACAAGCTTCAGTAACAGCAGATAAAGTGTGGCAAGACAAAGAGAGGAGTCCCTCATACACTGTTCACTTACTCTGCTTCAAACGTGCTGGACTATAAGTGATGCAAGCATTGATAATGACCGTTGTGCTTCAAACGTCATGCTGTGTATCATATATACCAGAATTAAGCACACACAGCTCTAGTTTGGCTGAATTATTCTGGATGTTGTATGACAAACTCTTACATTCACCCACCACTGCAACCTGCTGTAAAGATGGCATTGACTTTTAACTTGGCATTAGAACATGGCTACAGCCCATGCTGGTCACGGTGTGTTACACTCGTCTAGTGTAAAACATATAGGGCTTTACATATGTTTACACATACATAAGCAGTATAAACTAATGAGTAAGTTCCTGCTCCAAAGTCAGCACCATGGAAAAAGCTCTGCAGCGTCTGCTGCTGTTTCCTAAATCACCCAATGTAGTTGCAAAGCCTCCAGACTGGAGCTTAACACAGAGCTTAAACAGGCCTACACTCCTCCCTGCTGCATGAAAGGGCCTGTTCTTTTGCTCCACTGCCCCTCAATCCTAACAGATGCAGTCTGGGGCTCAGCGCCGAGTTGAGCTGGCACTGCCAAACCCGGCCTGTCACACGGCCTGACACAGGCAGCAGTCTGGACCCTCGCTGTGACCTTCTGGGATTACACTACTGAACCACTGAACTAGTAACGAAGCCGTGAGCTGACCATTAGTCTAATAAAGGTCTACATTTTAACAAAGACTTTCATTTGCTAAAAAATGTACCCTCATCCCTCGGTCACATCCACCATTTTAGTGGCCAGTTTATTTGTTCTCACCCAGGGAATCGTCCACTCTGCAGACTTTAGTTACAGTTGACTCCTGAAGGTGTTGATCAGTATTGGATCAGGTGAGTTAGATAAACTCAGGGTCCACCAGGAGCAGATTAATCCCAGCTTAATAAATGTGGAGGTGTTTTAAAGGATCCATATCATGATAAAAGCAAAACCCTTTTGCTTTTTTAAATTAAAGGTTTTTATATATATACACATTGCTAAAGCCTCAAAATGTACATCTGGCTCCCAACCCATAAAGTCTATTTATGAAAACCGCAAAAAACAGCCCACTTTAAATGTCATGCTTTTGTGATCTCACAAGAACCACATAGTTTACCTGTTTGACCTGCAGAGTATTAACTATTCCTATTCACACTGAAGTTATATGGAGGTTTTGCTGTAGACTGCTTTTTGAACGAGGCTGTTGAACCAAAATACTATTCATTTTTTGTAAAATTTGCTCAAAACGGCTTACTTTTACATTGTGTCAAAATTTCACGATGAGTGGAGCAAAATAAATAGTTCAAAATTATCAAGCTCCATTATAAGTCAAGAATGTTATGTGCTTGTCTTTTTTTTTTGTGATTTTGGAGATCCAGAGTTTTTGTTTGACAGCAACAGTATATTAGTCTTAAAAGCACAGTAACACAGAAGTCTTGTGTAATTCTAAGGGATAAAGAGTCTGAAAAGCTGTCTCGTAAAAGTTAATAAATGACCATTTTCGTTGCTTAAAACCACACAAACATTTTAAGTGGACCTCAGAGGGAAAAAATAAGGATACAAGAACAATGTGGGATATGTGCCCTTCGAAAAGGTTCCTCACACTCTCACGTCTTGTTTGCGAAAGTGGTTCTTAAGTGCAGTGCTTCCTCAAGGATGAGTGAGTTATGGGAGTTAAGATGTAAAATGTGGATCATCAGGGGGGGCCAAGGGGTTGATGTAGAGAACCACTTCAAAGAACCATCCACTGAAAGTTTTTTAGAGAGCTGTAAGAGCTTCTTCTTTGTAATGACCATTTTTGCAACTTAAATTTAAAGAGCATGGGCCTGCATTTACTGCCTTTATCTGTTGCTGCACAGTACAAAAGCCCCTTAAGACCACCAGTGTCCCGAAATGTTTTGGGTCGTAAGCCAGTCTCAGCACAGCAGTGGCACTGATATGATAGTGTAGTGTTTGTATGTGTTGTACTGGTGGCACAGTGAGTCTTGCTGCCAGTGTTGGCCTAGTGGTTTGGGACTTGCTTTTGTGGCTGGAAGGTCACAGGTTCAAGTCCCATCTCAGGTTTAACTGAGGAACCCTTGAGCAAGGATCCGTTCTTCTACTCTGCTCCCCGGGTGCTGTTGATAACTCCTTCTTGTGTGATGGGCTAAATTCAGAGGTCACATTTTGTCTGATGGGGTGTGTTCACAATGACAAATAGTTATATATATAGGGTTGAATGGCCCAACTCAGAGAAATATCTAGCTGCGGTCCTGTAGTCAGAAACTGAGCTGAAATCTATTTTTCCTGCCCAAGATAATTCACTTCAGCCCCAGTTTTCACAAAGGTTGCCTAATGGTATGTGCCCTACTGGGCCCTCAAAATAAATACTGCCACAAATCAAGGAGACCACTCCTACAGACAGTGCATAGACCTGAAAACGAATACAGCCACTAATCATTCAGCATCAAAGGGAATTAGGAATGAGAGCCCATGACTGAAAGCCACAGCAGAATTTGATCTCGTATGTGTGTGTGGGAGCTGCCAGGAGTGAGTGCTTCTTCAGTCTGAAGAGCTGCTTTCCTGCTTGTGATTAACTGCTCTGTGCCCTGTTATAGCTGCTGAGGGCTCCCAGCCAGTAGCCACTGTCCAGCCACCCGTTCTCACCATCCAGCAGGGTCAGCGTGCAGAGTTCCGCTGCACAGCCACCGGCAACCCCACCCCTGCTGTGGAGTGGACAGGTAAGGGGTCAGGATTTTCATGGTTCTCAGGTACTGTCCAGGTCAATTTTAGCCCCCCCAAGGTACAAACAATGTAAATGTGCCCCCCTCAAAGGGACAAAAGTGACCCTTGAGATCCAACTGTGTATTTTAAATAGGTTTTAAAGGTCCACTGCTTTCACTTTGTCTTTACCATTGGAATTGACATAGTGACGGTTAAAGGGCAAATGTACAGATTTGCCAAATGTTCTGCATAATTAGTTGTTAAGATTTAATCAACATCATTCAGTTTGATGTGAAATGTTCATTCTAGACAAAACTTGACCAAGTCAGCATTGTTAGTAGTTAAAGGAACCAGGCGTCTTAGCATGATGTAAGACCAAGAAATCATGCCCCCTATTGGTCAGCACAGGCTGGCTTCACCAGAACACTAAGGCTTTCCAACCCCTGTCTTAGATCCACCTCCCAGGAACAAGGCACAGCTAAAGTTAATCAAGGATTCATATAAATACAAACTCAGGACTTTGCGAAGATGTTGTGATAAATAAGTTGAATTTCCCTTTCAATAAAGTAAAAATAAACAGAAAAATTATTCATGATTGTTATATATTGTTCACCCCCGTCAGGTGGCCCAGGCAACCGCATCAGCAGCAATGTCATCATCCGGGGCGGCGTTCTCACCTTCTCCTCTGTGGAGCGCTCAGATGAGGGTGACTACATTTGCCGGGCCCTTAACACCCATGGAGAGCACACGGCTCGGGCTATCCTCTATGTGCACAGTACGTTCAATAATCATTGGCTGCTTTCTTATCAATGATCCCACACAGCTACATGAACTCCTGGTAGATTTGGATTTGGAAGCCTGATTGTGAAGGCACTAATAATAAATGTGACATCCTGTTGTGCAGGAATGACTGAATTATGAATCTTCCTTTATGTAAATTAAGCATATCTGTCGGAACAAAATCTCATATCTCCAGAAAAGTGGAAAAGAACGTTCTTATATTGGAAGTGTTTTTAATTTAACATGCTACGATGACAACGTATCTAATGTTATTATTGTTATAAATATTATAAATATGATTTTTTGGGGGAAATATCTGTTCATTTTGAATTTAACTTCAGCAACACATTTTTAAAAAGTTGGGAAAGGGACATGTTTACCAATATGTTGCATCACCTCTTTAAACCTTCTTTAAACAACATTTAGTAAACATCTGGAAACTGAGGAGACAAATTGTTGAAGTCTTGAAAATTATAAAAGTTCTGTTTATTGGTTTTTGGTTTTCAGTATTGTCCCTTGCTTGCAGGTATTTCTCTAAACCTTTTAATGATACTATGGACCAAACATGATGAAATGTCCATATTCTGTTTAATTTTTTCATTCATTTTTTTTCATTTCATTCATTTTTTTTATTAAGCATTAAACAACTTTTCCAGTCTTTCGTTGCCTTATCCCAATTGTTTTGAAATGTGTTGCTGGTTTCAAACTCAAAAGTAGTCTTTATTTTTTATAAAACAGTAACAATTCTCAGTTTCCATATTTGACATGCTGGCTTTGTACTATTTTCAATTAAATATAAGATTTACATGATTTAGTCACAGCTAGAACATCTAAAAACTTTATACATGCACAACAACACTTTACACAAATAACATCCTATTTGTTCTTGTTTATTATGGTATTATCCATAGTTTACTCTCCTTGCTTCACCTACCTCGTATTACAATATTATTATCATAATTATTATTATTATTACAATAAATCACTACGTCACTTTCGGCCTGGTTGCACCACCTGTTCTACTGTACATATACTGTACATACTTGTATATATATAACCTAAATGTACATATTGTTTCCAATTTTGTACGTTAAGCTGTTTTATATCTGAACTTTATCTGTTTTTAATTTTTAATTTTCTAGTTTTTTCATTTATCTAAACTACTGTGTTTCTGTTTCTGCTCTGTTTTAATCTTTGTTGCACTGAGCATGTAAAAGGCCCAGTGTGCCTCAATATTAAAAGAGAATAAGGATAATAATCTTGTCTTATATTTACAAATCATTAAATTCTGTTTTTCATTTACATTGTAGTTGTATTGTGTTGCTCTACATAGACATGATAACAGCATATAACAAATGCTGCCACAAGTGGCTGTTCAGACGAGCTTTTCCCCTCCACAGCATGAACTCTGGCAGAAACTGGCTTCTGAGATATCTTCATATTCTTTGCAGTTTTACACTGTTTTTACTGTTGCACTGTTCACTGTTCATTCACAAAGTGCTGAACCCCTGACCATCTTTACTTACTAGAGACTCTTTTATGGTCTAATAGTTCTACCTTTTTTTTTTTAATGTTTTAACTAGTTGAACAAGATGTTCCACAAGGTGTTTTATTTAGTGTTACGCAACTTTTCCCGTTTTTTTGTTTCCCCGACTGTTCTGAAACATGTTGCTGGTATCAAAGTCTTCTTAAATATCGTCACCTACAATTTTTTGCCAATGCTTCAGGTGCCAGCCTGCCCCATGTGCAAGTGAGCCCACAGCGGGTGGATATTCACGAGGGCGAGACAATGAGGTTGTACTGCAGGGCTGGAGGCACGCCCAGCCCAGGACTGACCTGGAAGAAGAGAGGTGGGACACTCCCCTCACAGGTGAGAAATTGATATATCTGTGTGCTCACCTCTGTTTGCTTCTCCCACATCTGCATCATCTCTGTTTTGAGGATTATGCGAAGTTGGCAGTGTTCTGTTTTTTGACCGTTTCATCTCTTCCCTTCTTTGTTTGTTTTTTTGTTTTGTTTTTGTCTTTTGTTTTTGTTCCATCTTGTCTCTTTGACGTTTGTTCAGGCCATACCTTCTCACGGTTTCCATCAGTTTAAGTCCAACAGTCTCGATGTGTTACAGAGACGTATTGAGGAGCTGCAGGTCTGTCCATCTGTCTGCTGTCTGTCTCTCACCCCAAACCATGATCTCACCTGTCTCACTTTGCTCACCTGAGTCACTATCAACTAAATGCATGTTCTAAAACCAAACAGTGTCAACGATTCGTGTAACACCTAATCAAAAGTGATCTGTGGGATGAATCAAATGCTTACTGTGAGAGAAAGCTCACATATGGCTTTTGGAAGTGGTGCCCAGTTCTGGTCCTGGAGAACATCTGCTATACCCTTTTGGTGTCTTTGTGTGTTGCGTTCCAAGGTTTCTGGTCAACATGCAACATGTATATCCACTGGGACTTACCAGTTCCTTTTACATCTACTGTCATTTCGAGGAGTTGAATATGAAATGTTCTATTACTTACCTGGCAGGGGTGATACTATGATTAAGAAGGTGGTTCGCCCAAGGTGATGCTCAGCCGTTGCACTTCAGTTGTGCTGACCCTTGCGAATTGTGGGAAATGTGGGAATGGTGGATACTTGACTGCATAATTTCTGGCAGTGGGGGACTGCGTTTGCACTTTCCTCTGATTTCTGGGCAGTTGTGGCCTAGTGGTTAGGACACTGCCTTTGAGACCTGAAGGTCACAGGTTTGAGTCCCGGCCTACTGTGGTACCCTTGAGCAAGGTACCGTCCCACTACACTGCTCCCTGGGCGCTGTTGATAGCTGTCTGCTGCTCCATGTGTACACGTGTGATGGGTTCAATGCAGAGGTCACATTTCATTGTGGTGCTTGAATGTGTTCACAATGACAATTAGTCACTTTCACTTTCACTATTCCAGGCAAACTTACAGTCTGACCTAAGCCAGACATGTAAAACATTTAAGAGCAACACTCCCGAAAGTGACTGAGCAAAGCAATTACATTGTCCAGTGTCTGGGACAACGTTTGTGGCAGTGGTGGCCTAGTGGTTGGGACATCGCCCTAGTGATCATAATGTCGCAGGTTCAAGTCCTGGCCCGGGCACTACTGTGGTACCCTTGAGCAAGGTACCGTCCCACTACACTGCTCCCCGAGCGCTGTTGATAGCTGTCTGCTGCTCCATGTGTGCACGTGTGATGGGTTTAATGCAGAGGTCACATTTCATTGTGGTGCTTGAATGTGTTCACAATGACAATTAGTCACTTTCACTTTCACTATTCCAGGCAAACTTACAGTCTGACCTAAGCCAGACATGTAAAACATTTAAGAGCAACACTCCCGAAAGTGACTGAGCAAAGCAATTACATTGTCCAGTGTCTGGGACAACGTTTGTGGCAGTGGTGGCCTAGTGGTTGGGACATCGCCCTAGTGATCATAATGTCGCAGGTTCAAGTCCTGGCCCGGGCACCACTGAGGTACTCTTGAGCAAGGTACTGTCCTGTTACTCTGCTCCCTGGGCACTGTTGATAGCTGCCCACTGCTTCACGTGTGCACGTGTGATAGATTAAACGCAGAGTTCACATTTTGTTGTAATGCTTGAGTGTGTTCACAATGACAAAAAACTCAGAAGACACATGTAGTGCCACTAATCATTTTGAATAGAATAGAATGGCTTTATTTGGGCTGGTTCCTATCACCACCTCAATAAGTGTCAATAAGTTTCTCTGCAATGCGTCATTTCACATCAAAACACTCAACCACATCTCTGAATTGCTGCTGAATGAGGCAGGAATTTCTAAAGTCATTGAAAATCCATTTTAATTCACATAGTTCGATCAAGAAAAGAAGTTATACATTTTAACACTATCTTCAAGGTTGGTGTCTTCAAATTCTCTCTAAAAAAAAAATAGCCACAGAAATGGAGATATAAGATTTTGTTCTGACACTGACAGTATGCAGGGCCAGGACCAGGGCCAGGACTGGGAACAACCATTGAATATTGCTAATAGTAATTGACTTGCAGTTATGGGAGAGGCTAAGCTACTCCATCGTTCTGGACAGCCGGGCTTCTCTGTGGGCCAGTTTTGTGTTTGCCCTGGGGGAACCGCGACACTGGCTCAGTTTTCCCAGCTTGTCTTTCTCAGGTCTGCTGCGCGACCACGCAGAAACTGTGTGCTCAGGCCAGTGCGCTGCTTCTAAAGCTCACAATCAAGTTTCAGACAGAGCCGCTCGAGGTCCTCACGCTTCAGCGCTTCACAGCTAAGCAGCTTTAGCCCCGGATGCCACATGGGCCTGACAGAGACCACTCCCTCCCTTGGGCTTCTTCTTATTTGTGCATATTTTAGTATGTCCCAGGTTGCTGATAATGAGGATGGTGATGAAAATGATGAAGAACATGGTAGTGAACGATGACCATGAAAGATGGCTGTATGGTAGTGAGGTTGGGCAGAAGTTATGGTTGGGGGGGTTGGGGGGGGGGGTGTCCTGGGAGAGCTAAGCTTTTAGATGAGTTTCAAAACAGGAATTATTGTAGTCCACAGTCTTCTTCTTTTGTTTAGCCTTGGAGCTATGAGACTAATGTTACTAACAAACACTAGAAGTCAATAGACCCTTTTGGCTACATTGGATGCCTTGACACTACACTGGCATTTTTGGTCATTTTTGTAGCTGTAAGTCATACTGTAACCTAAACCACATTAACATGTCACCTTCATGAAGTGCTGAGTCTGGTTTGAGCTGGTTAAGAAAATATTTGGGGATGTTTTCAGACATTTGGGGTTTGCTAAATTGCTCCTAAGTGTGACTCTGCATGAGTGTGTTTGTGTATGTGCCCTGTGGTGGACTAGTGACCTATTTGGAGTGTTTCTCGGCCTTGTTACCATGCCCAGGCTAAACGGCTTAGATAATGGATGGATGGATGGATGAACTGGTGGATGGATGGATGGATGGATGGATGGATGGATGGATGGATGGATGGATGGATGGATGGATGGATGGATGGATGGATGGTGGGTTGAAATGGATGGATGGATGGATGGATGAATGGATAGATAAATGGATGGATGGATGGATGGATGGATGGATGGATGGATGGATGGATGGAGGGTTTGGATGAATGGATGAATGGGTGGATGGAGGATTTGAATGGATGGATGGATGGATGGATGGGTGGATGGAAGGATGGATTGATGGATGGATGGAGGGTTTGGATGAATGGATGAATAGCTGGATGAATGAATGGATGGATGGGTGGATGTAGGGTTTAAATGAATGGATGGATGAATGAATGGATAGATGACTGGATGGATGGATGGATTTATGCTTGCAGCTGGGATTTGAGCTTGCATTATTGACTTCTAGTGTTTGTTTACAACAGCCTTGCAGCTCCAGCTTAGACATGTCTTAACTGATTATCTGCGGTAAGGGAAAACTGGTAAATTTTCCATTTTTATGCTCATCTATTCCTGTAAAAGCAAGATTTCTCCAATCTTAGTATGTAGTGTAGAAAAAAATTACTATGTCCTCTAATCATGTTCAGTCCTTGTCATTATGTAACATCTCATGTTGTAAAATGTCTAATCAACCACATCAAAGCTATTAACAACTGCAATTAGGGTAATTTCCTAGAGAACTGTCATTTCTAGAGTCTAACATTCACGTCTTATACTGTACATGAGACATATAAGCACAAACAGCTTCACACCGATCCAAAGCAAACCAGTTAAACTTCCTATCACATCCACGCTTCCACAGCTGCCTCACTAATCAGTGTATATGAGTAGATTATTTTGTTTGTGAGCTTATATTTTCCTGCTGGCATCATTTCAGGTAAGAAATGACATAAAAAATGGTGCAAAGCAGCTCTTGCTTCTTATGTCATTTTTTGCATATGTCGTGTACACGTCACTAAACCCCCTGTGCCCCTTGTAGGCCCGTATGGAGCGGACAGACTTCGGGACTCTCATCATCCCCAACATGAAGATGTCAGATGCTGGCACGTATCTCTGTGTGGGAACCAATGCTGTAGGCTCCTCTGAGGCTCGCATTGAGGTCACTGTGATTGAAGGTAAACCAGAAGTCTGTCTGGGTTTAGCAGTATGCCAGTACATGGATACGAATGAGGCTCAAATCATGGAAAAACAAAACATTCCTCCTTGTTTGAAGCAAGAGGTTGAGTTGCAGTTTAATGATGGTAGAAATGGCTATCAGATGGTAAACAGCGGCTGCTCTATGCCAGGGCTCTTAATTAAATGTGCCTGATCCTTCACACTGACCGAATGGCAGGAATCAGTGTCGGAGACTAGAATTGCTGTTTAGAAATGTATTAAAATAGAGAAATTTACAAGTTGGAGCCTCAGATTAGCAACAGTTAAGTGTTGAGCAGAGGGAGCAGAGAGTGAGAGAGAGAGAGTGAGTGAGATTACGATGAGAGACACCACATGTACATCTTGTTAGCCCAATCTAAGGAATGTGTAAAGATTTTTATAGCCTTGTAAGACGTATCTCTCCCAGCCAGCGAGTGGACTGGGTTGTGACTGAAACAGTATAGTGTTAAATAATGATCCTCAATTGTAAAACGATGATGATCAATAATTTTTACCAGTAATAACTGATTAAGTCACTGCTACATACAATATATGTTTAAAAACTTCAGGTGTCCAAAGTTGCAAAGTAAATTTTTGTGCTGCCCATTTTAAATTTCTTTATACGCATGTTAGATAGCACTTAGACAAAGCCTGTTACAACTCTGGAGAAAGCACTTAAACCATACACTAGGGAATGTATTGGGGTTGGAGCACATCTGGTTAGATGCATGTGTTGTGTACAGGCCTGATCGTTCCAGATGAAATGTTAAGTGCAATTTTTTAAAATTCAATGCTTTTTGTTTGTTTCACTGATGGTTTTTAAAGCTAAATGACCTCAAGTCAAGTCAAGTGGGCTTTTAATGTCGTCTTAACCATATACAGTACACGTGAAACGGAATGACGTTCCTTCAGGATCACAGTGCTATATGAAACACAGGACCACAGAAACTACACAACTGACAACATAAAGTGCATTGTGTACAAAGATGGGCAAACATTTAGGGACAGGGCAAAGACAGATGGGTACAAACGAAGACAGTGCAGCAGCAACCAGAGCACAGTAATGGTTCTACCAGGTGCAAAGTAGCAAGATGTGCAAAGACGCAATAATGTGATGTAACCTGTGAAATAGTTGGTTAAAAATTAACTAATTAATTAGTTCATTCATTCGTTCATTCATTCATTCATTCATTCATTCATTCATTCATTCATTTATTTATTCATTTATTCATTCATTTATTCATTTATTCATTCATTCATTCATTCATTTATTCATTTATTCATTCATTCATTCATTCATTCATTCATTCATTCATTTATTTATTTATTTATTCATGCAAAAATGTTCAATCACCAACGATATCTGCTAACAACATTTTCCACGACCAGAAAATATAAATGGAAACATTTTATAAAAAGTTGCTTGTGCAGCCACCCATCGGTCAGACACGGGGTTGTAAATAATTTTTGGTCCATTTGCGCTCGCTGTGTATGCTACATGCCGTAAAGATTAAAATAAATACACGCAGCCAAAAAACACATACGTACACTGGTCTACATGTGGTGGCAATTATCATGGGGTAGAATTAGGAATGAACTCATCGGTTCGAGTTTTGAGCATGTACAGTTCAACACTGACGGACAGTGATGGGACCCCTATGGGCACATTCATCTGCTCATTCCTTAAACTGCCTGACAGACAGTGGAGTCCCTGTAACATATACATAGGGGCCTTAATAAGCAGTCTGCCAGGAAGCAGATGTGCCATTACAAGGGGGTGATGTATGTAAACTGGGGTCAGCAGAGATTACTCTAGACATTTCACGACCTTTAGTCCTCGACCTGATTCCGAATGATGGTCCATATCTGTACCAGAAATCAACTTAAATATGTTTGTTCTCCCTGCGTCTAGGACAGACAATATCAAATGCTGTCACCATCCAACCCGCCATTGCCACTGTGGTGGAGGGAGAGACGCTGGAGCTAAACTGCGTTGTTCCAGGAGACCCTCCTCCTTCTGTCACTTGGAGCAGAGCCAACGGCTATCTCTCCTCCAACCACCAGGTCTGTATATGAGCTCAGACATCTGGGCATCTGCATTACTTCAGGATGTCAATGTGGTCATGCGTTTGTTCAAAGTATAGGTTTGAATTGTTTGGGGCATAATGATTCTGTAAAGTCGGTTCAGTTATTCTGGTATAAGTCTGAATACAGATCAACCACTGCTGACAGAAAAGTGGAACACAGACTAGCGTTAGCCTTAGCCATAGGTCAGAGCAAGCCCAATGGACAAAGCTAAACCATTGCAAGCATTTCTAATGTCGACAGGTTTCCTTAGAAACAGGACTGAAAAAGTAAATGGAACAAATGGAGAGAAACTCTGTAAATAATCAAACACAGGCATGACACACCACCCTAATGTTTGTCCAGTCAGTAAACTCTGCCTTCTGATGTTTTATGTGGAAAGTACTTTATTGTAGTCCAGCCTTAAGGCGCAAATGCATTTTGAATATTGTTATTTAATGTATTATGCAAAAATCTGTGAATATTTATATATCCAGCTTTTAAATGTACTGTACAGCTTACACACACTTGGTGCAGTGGAGGCCTAGTGGTTGGGACCTTGCCCTTGTGAACTGAAGGTCACAGGTTTAAGTCCCAACCCAGGTACTAATGAGGTTCCCTTGAGCAAGGTACGGTACTACTGATCCCTGGGCGATGCTGATAGCCACCTGCTGCTCCAATTGAATTGGAATACAAACGCTCTTACTTATTGAAACACAACTCGCTGCTGTGTAACTCCCCTCCCCCCCCTCCAAACACCATGCTCTGAACACATATACGGCCTGTCTGTGTTGCCCACCAGATTTTGCTTGTTACAGTAACCGTTGTAGCTAAAGTGCAGTAAGGACAAATAAGTTTGTGTTTGGATGGAAATAAAGCATGATTACATTATTAGTGGGTAGTAGTGGCCTAGTGGTTAGGACGCTGCCTTTGGGACCTGAAGGTCGCAGGTTTGAGTCCCAGCTAGAGCACTACTGAGGTTCCCTTGAGCAAGGTACCGTCCCACTAATCTGCTTCCCGGGCGCTGTTGATAGCTGCCCACTGCTCAACGTGTGCACGTGTGATGGGTTAAATGCAGAGGTCACGTTTCGTTATGACAGATCACTACAATGGACGACTAAAGCTAGAGAGGGTCATTTATGCTGATTGTTGTGTATACAGTGTAAGTCAAACCATTCATGAAGCCTTGAAACAGTCAGGCACTGTAAGATCATACATGTACATGGGTCTTCATGTGTGTGTCTCTGTGTGTGTGTAGGTGTTTGGAACCCAGCTGCGTATTCTGCAAGCGTCTCAAGACGACTCTGGGGATTACATCTGCAGGGTGGACGGTGGCCCACACATCCGCCAGGCATCCGTCTCTGTCTCTGTGACCTCAGAGTCTTCCCGTAAGCACCTGACTCACACAAGCTCAACATTTGAACAAATGTTCACGTCTGTTAGTCTGCGTGAAGAAAACCATATGTGCTGTGACATAGAGGGTAGAGGCCTCATTCAGTGGAAACCATTTTAGCTTTCCCTTTTCACGCCCAATCTCATCATTACCTAATGACACGTTTCCAGCAATACCACGCCAAACATTTCATCAACAAAAACATTTACCGCCAGCACAACTCAACGTCACAGGACTTGCCAGTGAACATTCAGAACAATGAAATGTTTGTATGTACAGAACTAGACGAAACACACTGGACTGAATAAATGTTTTTCATCATCCAAGTTGCTCTGGTTTGAAGCAGAGGTCAGAGATCCTACCTGCCAAGGGTCAGTGTGGCTCCAGGTTTTCATTACAACCAAGTACAAGCTCAGTTCATATAATTAATCAGTAAAATTAATCGTTTATATTTTTAATTAATTTTAGTGAAAACCTACCGCTGCCCCCCCCTTCACAGAAAAGATTGTTGACCCTACTGTAGAGGCGTATGTTTAAGTCAAGAACTTTACATCTAAGACAAATAAAGAGAATGCTTGTTTTACAAAAGAAAAATATTAAAGGCGAACTGGTCGTTTTGCTGCCATTTCTGCAGCGAAATACTCAACATTCACTGCACTGCAAAAGTGCATCAAAACAGCCATTTAAAACAGAACATAATTTAGGCCAGTTTAACAATGCCCTGGTCAAATGACAAATTGATTTTCTGAGTAAAAAAAAAAGTACACAAAACACAGTTCTGCACATTGTAATGCATAATTACAGTTTATTGGCTGAATTTACAGGGAAAATATAACATGAAACATGGCCTTTGCTAAAGTAATAGCATTTATGCAATATTTTCCAATATATTCAACTATAATAAATAAAAACTCAGCACTTACATTCACAGAAAAATCTTCCCTGTAGATGATGTGTTCGCTCGTTTTTACCTAGAAAATCATCAAACCGTGTCATTTGACCAGGAATGTTTACACTTTTGCACAAAAGACTGTGTGTATTGTGTTGTGCTGACTGTTGTTCTCTGGACCTGGAGAAGGCCTCCAGAGCCCAATCATTTCCATTGAGCCCCACAGTGCAGCGGTGAAGCTTGGAGAGTCGACCAGCTTCAGATGCAGAGTGTACAGCGGGGCCAAACCTGTCCGCCTGGAGTGGAAACTTGCCAATAACCAGCCATTGCCAGGTACACTGCTGCTGCTCAGTGAATTCTCTATGCTATTGTATACAAACACAAACAGCTTTATTGGTTCAGATTTATTGGTACTGGTGTAGATTAATTAACCAGTGAAATGTTTGTTTCCTAATGATTTCCATGTGTGCCTGATGGAGCAAACGTAACTGCAAGGAAAATTTGCAAATGTAGCAAAGGAAAGGAAACTTTGAAAAAAACCCACCAAAATAATAGCTTGATTAAAGGCTTGAGGGTTACCAGTGCATATTTCAAATTAAAAATCATTTTGTTTCAGATAATGTGAAGTTCGGCCCAGACAATTCAGTGATCACCATTGTCAATGCCCAGCCGAGGGACCAGGGCACATACCGCTGTGTGGCCAGCAACCTGTATGGAATCACTCACAGCATTGTGTCTCTGATCGTGAGAGGTATGATATTATCATTGTGCGTCCAGAAGCCCTGTTATTTTCACAGCAGCAGAAACATCACACCTAAAGATGGCTCATTATGTCTCCTTCAGAATCTCCCAGAGCCACAGTAACCCCCACAGGCCCAGTGCATGTGAAAGTGGGTGACCCCATTAACCTGGAGTGCCAAGCAGCTGGAGAGCCACGGCCTTCTGTCACTTGGCACAGACTGGACAACGCTCGCAAGACCATGCTGAGCAGCCCTGTGCCCATGGAATCCAATGCTGTCATGCAGGTCAGTATTCGGCCGTTGGTCTTCCCAGTGTACTCTTCGTCCCCTTTTTTGCTCTCATTCATGGAAACACTACTTCTGTTCCTTCTGCTCACACTGTTACATGAACATGGTTTAAATTCAGAACTATGTAACATTTACTTATTTATTTGTTTGTTTGTTTGTTTGTCTGTTTATTTATTTATTTATTTTTCATTGCTTTTGTGTTTAATTTTTTTTTTATTAAAATTTTTTTTTTTATGTATTTATTTATTTGTGTGTGTGTGTGTGTCTTTTCATTATATTAGAATTTATGGTTTTTATACAGTATGTACAGTATATTTATACAGTACTGTATTTTTATACAGTTTGACTGTCACAAATGTTATGTTGTCAATGTTGTTTTTGTAAAATCCAATAAACAAAGTTAAAAAAAACCCCAAAAAACTACATAATTGTCTAATAGAGGGAGCCCCTCTCCTCTTTTCTTCAGATTCTGGTGGCACGGCCTGAGGACAGTGGTACATATGTTTGCACAGCTCAGAACAACCAGGGCACAACAGAGACCAGGGTTGAGGTGATTGTGGAAGGTGGACCTCAGGTGCCGACTGTGCCCCGTGCCAGCGTGCGTGAGCCTCTGATGATTGTAGTAGAGGGTGCAACCACCACCCTGCGCTGTGATGCTCATGGTAAGTGTTAGACTTTGTGGGCAGCTTGTTTGTTGTACAGAAAAAGTTGCTGTACAAATAACACTGACTAGATATGAGTTGAATTTGCTGCGAACAGTTCAGTCAGTTGGTCTGTGCAGTGTGGGATGTGAATGAATTTGTGATATTTATTATTTCAAGGATTCCCAAAGCCCTCGATCACTTGGTCTAAACTACGTGCTCCTCTCCCATGGAGACATAAGATTGTCAACGACAGCCTGGTGTTGCCCACCGTGGGACGGCAGGACTCTGGACAGTATATCTGCAATGCCACCAACCACATGGGCACCAGCGAAGCTACCATCATGCTGGATGTGGAGAGTGAGTTCTGTTGTTTTTTGAGGTCACACTTCACTATGGTGTGTTCACAATGACACATACTCACTCACTCAGGCCCAGGACCATTTCACGATTCATCAGGTGTCGATAATGAAATCTATAGGTATTGACTGAACTTACTGTTTTTTTCTGCCCGTTTTGTGAAGAAAATGAGCACAGTGTGCACTATATTCTTGGTTTTACTTCGTGAAAGTTCTGCTGGTTTAATAAACTGCATTGAGAATTCCAGCAGCTCACACAGCAGCTCTTCATGTTAGCTACAACATGAGGCTCCGCTTTTTCTATCTCTGAAACACTCTGAGTGGTGTGAAAAAGGCCTCGTAGCTGTCCACAACACAACTGTAGTTATGAGAGTGAACAACAAGAGACCTTGTGGTTTAGGTGGTGTAGTAGAGCTCAAATACTTTTCTGAATTTACACTCCTGCTCTAACATGATTTGTGTGCCAGCCCCGCCCTACACCACCATGCTGCCTGATGATGTGGCTGTGCGAGTGGGAGAGGTCATCAGGCTGCAGTGTCTGGCCCATGGCACCCCACCCCTGCGCTTTGAGTGGAGCAAAGTGGATGGCAGCCTGCCTGCCACAGCTGAGCAGCAGGGAGGTGACCTCCAGATCAATTTAGCTGCGCCCAGTGATGCTGGCACCTACAAGTGTGTGGCAAGCAACAAAGTAGGCAGCAGCGAGGCTCTGGCTAAAGTGTCTGTGCGATGTAAGTAGTTCCTGTCAGCTGCACCTCTTTCTATACTACTGCAAACAGTGAAAAGATGTCATGTGCCTGAAATGAGTATCTTAGCTGTCTGTGAGCATGATGTAGGATTAATAATAATAATGGTAACAAAGTCTGAAGGTATTATTTGTGTAATTGTATAATTACTGTATATAACTAATTGACTAGTTATATAATAATTTACATTAATTTACATAAATATAATTACTTACATTTATGTTAAGTCTTAATTTTCTTCTGTTGGCTTTATACTTTGTAATTATTAGGATTGGTGTTGGCTTAATTAATTAATAAATTAATAATAATAATAATAATAATAATTATTATTTATTATTATTATTATAACAATAATATGTGTAATTATATGTTTAAATTTAATTAAAGTAATTCCGATATTTTTTTACTTTTGTTATGTATTATGATTACTTTGTCATCATTATTGCTAATAATAATAATAATAATACATATTTAAATGGTGTATGTTATGTTTAATAATAATATTATTAATAATAATAATAATATTATTATTAATAATAATAAACATAATGTGCGCAATGTTATTATTTTTTATTATGATTATTATTGTTTTTATATAAACCTATAATATATATTTAATTTAATTAAATATATCTCTATGTTAATGTTTACTTTTATGATGTATTATGCTTACATTGTCATCATTATTGTTAATAATAATAATAATAATAATAATAACAACAATAAAAGCATACTGTCAATGTCAGGGTAAGTTCCTTGCTGAATGAAACGCTTCACAATAAACATATTTGAAAACAAACAATAATAATAATAATAATAATAATTATTATTATTATAATAATACATATTTAAATTGTGTACATTATTGTTTACATTAAAATAAGACAAATAACCAACACCACAATAAACTGCCTATAGAATATTTCTGTATTTTCATGAGGTCGAGGGTGGAGCATAAACATATAGGACTCTTTATTATTAAATATGAATTAAAACAAGAAATGAACTAAATTTAAGTAATTTCCCAGCCTGGACTTGACCTTTGTCTTGTGGTCAGCACCCCTGTCGGTGCGCGTTTCACCCCAGGTGGATGTGAAGGCTCTAGGCAGTGCAGTGGAGTTCACCTGTTCAGCTAATGGCGGCCCAGAGATCACACTGGAGTGGCTGAAAGAGGGAGGAGCCCTGCCGCCCAATCACCACATTAAAGATGGAGTTTTGAGGTGAACAACAGCACACGCTGTGTCCAACCCATTTCTTTTCAGGATGATGCAAAATGGGCACAAAGCTGTTTTTCTTTCGAATGTGGCTGACATTATCTGTTACTCACCGATCAGCCATAACATTAGCACCACTGACCGGTGAAGTGAATAACAATGATTATGTAGTTATTTCATTTGAATTGCGCCTGTCAGGGTAAACATATATGTTAGGCAGCAACAGGTATAGAACAGTCAGTTCTTGAAGTTGATTGCTAGAAACAGGAATAATTGGCGAGAGTAAGGATCTCAGACACTTTATCAAGGCCCTTATTGTGATGGTTAGACGACTCAGAGTCAGAGCATCCCCAAAAAACGACAGGACTTATGGAGTGTTCTAGGTATGTAGTAGTTAGTACCTACCAAAAGTGATTCAAGGAATGTGAATCGGTGACAAGGTCATTGGCACCCAGGGCTCACTGATGCATGTGGGGAATAATGGCTAGCCTGTCTGGTCCAGTTTCAGAGTAGAGCTAATCTGGTTTAAAAAGTGAAAGCTTACTCTGATAGAAAGGTGGGTGGTGTTAATGTTATGGCCGATCAGACCAAACTGTCTACAAAATCTTTTGCATGATCCATGGATTTTGTAGTTTATCAAAGTTTAGACACCGCTTGTCAAATTACACACACTTTGGTACATTTTAATGCACAAAAAAAACAAAAGATGTGCTGCTTTGTGTATCTTTCTGGTACACAAAACCACATAAACCTCACAACAGACCTCAGGGATAAAAAAATAATATAAGACGAAATCCAGGCTATGGGCCCTTTAAATTCAGCCATTCTAATTTTAAGCTCTATGGCATTTTTGGCAGGATCGAGAACCTTGAAAAGAGCAACGAGGGCATCTACATCTGCAGAGCCACCAGTGCATATGGACAAGCCCAAGACAACGCCAAGCTCACCATTCAAGGTCTGCCACACTGCTCATCAGGGTTACATGGTTGTCTTATTTTAGACTCTTCTAAGAGTTCTTGCCACAGTGACCTTGCATTCTGGGTGTATCAACTCTCAGCTGGTTTCTCTGACTAGGTGGTGTGTGTGTGTGTGTGTGTGTTTATGTTCATGCCCTGCAGCTCTGCCCAAAGTTATGATCAATGTGCGCACATCGGTGCAAACGGTCATGGTGGGCAATTCAGTGGAGTTTGAGTGCCAGGCCATCGGTGAGCCCAAGCCCACGGTGCACTGGAGCAAGGTCGGGGGTTCACTACCTGACCACGTGCAGGTGAAAGGGGGCATGCTGAGGATTGAAAAGGTGACCGAGGACGACGCTGGACAGTACCGCTGCACCGCCACCAACGACGTGGGCTCCGTGCAGTCCACAGTGGTGCTCAACATCCAGTGTATGTGCCCTGCTTTGAGTAAAAGCTTGCTTTGCCTCATGCACACTGCCCATGAAAAGTTGGGCATGTCTTGTTTTGACTGAATGTTGCTCATTTAGGGCAGTGGAGGCCTTGTGGTTAGGACATTGCCCTTGGGACCTGAAGGTCGCAGGTTTAAGTCCTGCCCCGGGCACCACTGAGGTACCCTTGAGCAAGGTACCGCCCCGCTACACTGCTCCCCGGGTGCTGTTATTAGCTGCCCGCTGAATGGGTCCAGGAAAATTCACATTTACCCCACATGTCATGGATCAGCCTAGACATGTTTAGTGCCCAGATTTTCTTTCTTTAACTGGAGCTACAAGACTAGCATTGCTAACAAAGACAACAGACCCTGTTTTGCACAGACAGAAAGCATGATGCAAAGTGTTTCTGCTAGTTTATTACTGCGCATTCTTCTATTTTGCACCGTGCACCCACGTTTGCAAAAATAACACATGATTTGCGTGTGTTTCCCACTCGTAGGAGTGGTGCTTTTTAAATGAGGTGTGGCTGGGTGCACTGCTGGCGTGTCCCTATTGCACTCTTGACTAACGCAAACCATGTCTTAAGTCAGTAACGTATTATTAAACCATTTAAGCACTGTGTTGTTGTAATATGTGGGTGCATGATGCTCATTACAGACACACGCTCAAAGTGCATTGTTGGCACTCAAAAGGCTTAGGTGGAACAGTGCTGCTCCCATCAATGATTTTCTCTTGAGTTGGTCCATTTCCTTTCCAAAACCAATTTGGTTTGATAGATGAAGACACCATTATAATAGCTATATGTGCCATAGTTCAGGTACCCCTGCCTTTTAAAGGTTAGGTGATGGTCCAATCTGATTGGTTTAATGCATGTTAAACCCAGAACACATGTCTAAATGATTAAGAGCATTAAGACAACCATATTGCAGTTGTGCCAAAATGAATTTGGATAAATGTTAGTTGTGACTTATGCTTCTTGCTTTGCATTAGTTTATCAAAATTGAGCCCTAGTTTTTTAAAAGCTTTTTAAAAAAAATTTTCTTAATTTTGTAAATGACCAAACCATCTCTGAACACACTCATACCACGTCCAGCTTTAAGGTGGTGCAGACTTGTTGAGGTGGTTGAGAACACAGTATGATTTACTGCGACCTGTGAAAATGAGCAAACCTTTACAGCTGATCACATCTTGGAACTGATGCTCCAAATTTGGGATGGTCTTGGTCATAAAAATGCCTTCTAGATCATCTTTCCTTCACCTGAGATTTTTGAAAACATGCTTTGTCATCTGAAATGGCTGCTCACACCATTTTGCTGCACACTACAGTTTCATTTATTTCTGCAACTCTCAGTGAGTCATACAGAGTTCTAAACTACAGCAACAAGTCTACATCATCTCAAAGAAGAGCTGGATTCGGTTTGGGTGGGTTGTGAGTAGTTTTAGGGATGTATTTACAGAAAAAAATTTGAGTGACTATTGACTTCTAGCGTTTATTACCCTCTCAGCTCTAGTTCTCCCTTCAACGTTTATAACGATCATGATGTTTAGGTTTAAAATGTGCTGAATGACTTATTAGACACCTGTGTCCACTTCATCAAAGCTGTGTGTGTTTTAAAGCTTTGCCCCAGATTGCTGCTCAGCCTAAGACGAAGGAAGTGACCATTGGCTCCACTGCAGTCTTCCCTTGCATTGCGTCTGGATACCCAGTTCCAACCATTGCATGGTCGAAGGTATTCCTTGTTACCCAAATACTTAAAACCGCCATTTTGAACTTGCGTGGCCTGATCCTTTATTCCTCCCAAATGTATGACACTAAAATGATCATAATAATAAACTTTTTTTTTACGCAGTACAAGTGTTAAAACACACCTATTCAATATTTTTAATATCTGGTAGCACCCTCATGGCATTCTTAAGCTAACAGCATGGCACATAAACATTTTTGGGACATTCTAGATTAAACATGCCCATCAGAAGCTTGTAAAACACATTTTCTCTTTTATCTGAAGTTTGTAACAGACATATTAACATCTATTTTACCTTGTATGTAGCATTTCTATGGTGAGTTTCATTGAAGAGTCTACTACTATCTGACGGAAACACACTGGTTTGGTTGTCGATCATATACAATCAATAACGTACCCAGAACTCAGAAGTTTAGAGTTACGACTGGACCGACTGCATGCCAAAAGATGCTTAAAACCAAGTTAAATTCCAAATATACTAGTTTATCGCATTGCTTAAAACTACAGTACACAATGAACCTGTCACATGTTCCTTGTGTTATGTCTGACTTGTTGCTGTTTTGATATTGCCACGTGCCCCTGTACTCGTGTATGTGCTTATGTTTACGCCTAAGCCCCTCCCTGCTTCTGCCCTCTTAAATTCTAGTCACCTGTTCCTCGTACCTTGTCCCTGCCCATCCCCAGGTGTTCTGTCACTTCTCCGTATTTAAGCCCTTGTCTTGGGCGGATCTGTTGTGCTGTTTTAAGGTGTATTTCATTACTGTTGTGCTAACCATTCGTCCATGTATCCATGAGTTTATTTTGTGTCATGGCTCAGTGTTTGTTTGGTTTATCTGTATTAAAGCCTATTTAACTGCACGCTCTCACACTTACTACCTGCTACAAACCCTAACAGAACCCTTGTCCATACTTTGTGAACACCTCCCACCTTTTAGCTGGACGGAGAGCTGGCGCCGAAGTGTGTTCAGGACGCCCATGTGCTGACCGTACCAGATGTCACCCATGAGGATTCTGGCACCTATGTGTGCACAGCATCGAACAAGCAGGGCAAAGTGCAGGCCTTTACCAAACTCATAGTGCACGGTGAGTCACCCTCTCCATCGTTCTATTACAGGAAAGGAATACATCAAACCTAACTAGTCTGTAATTACTCTGACAGATCAGTCTCCTGTAAGCAGCTCATCTATAATTACTGTGCATAGTTCTCTCAAAGGGAAATGCTTCAGTGTAACACTGCTCTGTATTTGTACCTCAGTGAAAGTAGTGTTTTGGCTCTGAGTGTGACTGTGGAATGATGCTGTAATACTGTGAAAGACTTGCCTTATGCTGGAGAGGATTCTACACTCAATGTACACTTTATCATACACAGTTATCTTATTGGACTGTTTTGCTTGTGTAAGTCAAAGTGAAAGTAAAATGCAGTGTCATGTCAGCAATATACAGTGATACAGTGAAACCAAAAAACATGTCTCTAGTTATTACACTTAAATCTAAAAAAAATTAAAAAAAATTATTTAATTATAAATGGATGGATGGATGGATGGATGGATGGATGGATAAATCAACACCGCCTCTCTAATACTGAGCAGGTCCCCCTCATGCTGCTGAAACAGGAAGAAACGTGCATTCTTGAAGTATGTGAGATGGTACATATCAGTTCACAGTTCAGGTGTGTTTGGGAGGGAGCTGGGCGGCTGGCAGTGTACAGATGGAGCTTGTTACTACCTGTCATTTTTGTCTGCTGTCCTCTGTCTTTCTAGATCAGTTTCTGAATTTTTTTTGTATATTGTCATCCTAACATTGACACTGACATGTGTAAAAACCAGCAGCAGAAAGTGATTATTAGAGCTAGGCATGAATATTAAAACATGTCTTCAGTCATTCTAATTCTGCTTGAACCCATTTGGGTCTTTAATGCAAAACTTCAGTGCTAAATTAAACAGAGATACCTTACTTAGCGCCTAGAGGGACTCCTTTATTAAAGAGCCCTCACATAGAGCCAGCTGACTTGTGAAAGAAACCCACTGGTTTGGCTGCTGCTCATATTCACAGTCAGTTGTGTATGTAAGACTTTCAGAAGGCCTCAAGTGACCTCATTCCACATGAGATTTGCCCCATCCACTGAAGAGCAAACGTTGATACCACTATCACTTCTTAATTATGTTGGTGGTTCATGTACCAAGTTAAGACTTCATTGGTTAGTGCTTGAAGTCCCAGTGGGTGAGTTTGTTTAACTACATGTGCCTAGTTAGAAAGAAAAATCTGGATTGGATAATTTTCTGTTTTAAAAATGTAATCCTTAACACTAACCCCAGTGTGTTGTTAGCAGTGATGCTGTGGTCTGAAGATAAGCAATAATGAATGGGGTTTAGGGCAACTGAAAAATGATACATGACCAGAGATGGACTTAAATGTCTGTAAATGTGCACCTACATAGTGAAACTATAGTAAATGATTTTTAATAACATGGTCAGCAAGTAAAAGCATGAGGTAGGTGTTTCTAACGTAAAGTAGAGCATGAGTGTATGTAGACTGTCGCTATGATGCTCTCTTCCTCTAGTTTAGTCATGTTACAGATGTCGGTGAGTGCATTAGCATCAGGAGTCTTGCCCAAGGGCGGGAAATTGAATCCCAGTTTGCTGTGTGGAGGGCACTACACCTCACTTCACTGACCACTACAGTTTCTTCATAATGCATTTGTGCTTCTGTATGTTTTGCAGAGCGAGTGATGCCTTATTTCAATCAGACGTCCTACCTCACTCTGCCCACTATCAAAAACTCCTACAGAGCATTCAGCATTAAAATCACCTTTAGACCGGACAACGTTGACGGTAAGAATGTGTTTTGTGTAGACTTGTAAATCTATGATGCAATGATTTTATTTGTTTATGATTCATTCATGTTAATCATGAGCTCAATTATTTTGGTATGATTTAGATTTAAACACTGAATGTGACTGGAGCATCAGGCTTTTTTGGCCACTACACAAATTATTATTTGTTGATTACTTATCAATTTACTTATAAATGACTCTTGATTCTAGCATTTAAAATGTGTGTAGTTGAATCATTAGCTCCAGTCTGATGCATTACAATACATTAGTGCACATTTGCTAATAGGGCTGCATGATAAATCATAATCATAATTGTGATACAAGGAATAAGGACAAATTTCTTCAAACTTCATGCCATTAGAGCCTTAGAGAGCAACAAATCGAACACACTTGGACCGCCAGATAGTAACGCCATCTTAACCCATTTAGGCATTTTGCTAATAATTGAAACTTCATAACTCAGAACCCGCAAACTACACAGAAACAAACACCATCAAATACCAAACAACCAGCAGCAGGTGTCCTTTCTAAATACCTACTTATGATTATTTGTATACTGTATTTGTATAGTTTGTACAGCTGTATTTGTGTACTTGTTATTTGTATATTGTGGCTATTGGTGCCTACATTTCCCTCTGGATTAATATAGTATCTACAGTGGTGCATGAAAGTTTGTGAACCCTTTAAAATGTTCTATATTTCTATATGAATATGACCTAAAACATCATTTAATGGTCAAACAAGTCCTTTAGGTAGATGAAGAAAACCATGTTCGACAAATGGAACAAACATTTTTATATCAGGTTGTGTGTTTATTGAAAAAAAAGGATCCAATAACATATGTGTGTGGCAAAGGTCAGTGAATCCTCAGGATTATCATATAATCTGAAGGTGAAATCAGAGTTTGGTGTTTTCAAACAATGGAATGACAATCAAGCCTGAGTGTTTTATGGAAAGAACAGGGATCCAGCAAAGCCTGTTTACACATCCAGCACATTTGTAAGGACCTCACAAAAAGAACTGTTGATGCCCATAAAGCTGGAAACGGTAACAAGACCATTTCTAAAGAATTTAGACTTCTCCAGTCAATAGTCAGACAGATTGTTTACAAATGGAGGAAATGCAAGACTGTTTTTATTGGATCTTAATTTGTTTTCAATCAATACATGACCAAATATTACACATTCATGTAAAAATATAGAACATTTAAGCACCACTGTCTGTCTGTCTGTCTGTCTGTATGTCTATCTATCTATCTATCCATCCATCCATCCATCCATCCATCCATCCATCCATCCATTCATCCATCCATCCACCCATCCATCAATCAATCAATCAATCAATCTGTCTATATATCTATCTATTTGTCTGTCTGTGTGTCTGTCTGTCTGTCTGTGTGTCTGTCTGTCTGTCTGTCTGTCTATCTGTCTATATATCTATCTGTCTATTTATCTGTCTATCTATCCATCTACACTTTATAGTGGCGTCGTTGTAGAAACAATTTTAAAGTTTTATGTATTAAATACTGCTCATATTAAACAGCTATGTCAGTAAACACTGTCTTATCTTAATGTGAAAATCAATGTCATTGTTTTTCTGTTTGTAAACTCAATCTTTCTTTTGTTCTGCCCCGACTCGTACCTTTGGTATGAAGGTCTCATTTTGTATGCCGGTGAGTCTGCGTGCTTGAGTGTGATTGCAAGAGCACACTTACTGTAAGACCCCATTACAGTGCAGCAGGGCTTTCTGTCCGCCTCTCATCGAGGCACTGATACTAGAGGCTGCTATGTGTTGTTGACTAAGAGTAAGAGACAGCAAAGGGACTACAAATGTAGTTGTTGCAAAGCTGCCATTTTGACCTATGGGTACACCTCTGCACAGAGGCTGCAGCATAGCTTCGAGAGGTAGCTTGTAAGAGTTGTGCTCTTCCCCATGCAGGCATGATGACAGTATCAATGTCTGCCTCAGTGCATCCATGCTTCATGTGCTTCAGTGCATTGCCATGTAGGATGCTGCATGTCGTCTCTCAGAATGAAGCATCCTGTGTCCTGTTTCGTGACCCATTATTAATGGAAATGTAATCAAAGGGTGAAGCAGATCTGCTGAATGCTTAAAGGAATAGTTGGGAGAAAAATAGATTTACACCATTTTCCAGTTCCACCACACGCGATTAATGTTTGGCTACTTTAGTCTGTTTAGTTCTTTAGTTTGTGTGAGTTAAGAGAAGTTTTGGGATTGTTTTACAGGAAGCATTTGGGTGACTATTGGCTCATAGTGTCATAATTTGAAGGAACTGGAAGTAGGTGCGAGGATTTGCAGTTACTTTTTTTTACAAAATCAATACTGATGAGGAAGCTAAGAAAGAAACAAGTACATAGACGCGAAGTTGTAAAGAGGTTAACGTTACGCATTGTGGAACAACAGGGAAACATACAACAGTGACAAGACGAGTATTAAGTCAGACCCTAGGCCTTTTATACAGGGCTTGACTAGGTACACCTGATCCTGGGAGGAGATGTCTACCTAGGCCCAGCTGGGGAAGAGGCAGGGGTGGAACGTAGCAGCATATGGAAATCCAAACATAAACAGGCTTGGTGTTGACAGTGCATAAATGATACTAATATATTAAAGCCAGTGAAGCAGGCCTAACCAAACATGGTTCTAACTAAAAAAACAAGTAATTAAGGCCTGTAAAACCCATCTTAGCTGCTGTGCTTAACTAAAGAAGAAACATTTGGTCACCAAACATGTAAATGCCATTTTGTGCCATATACTAATTTTAATGGGGTAAAATACAATATTATTTGCTATAATTTTATATTAAATGTTAGTAGCTTAGAAGTTTTATTTTATACAATATAGTATATGTATAACTACCCGTAAGTGTGGCCCACACTTGGGAAATACTGATCTAAGGCTTTGCCCATCATTGTGAAATTGCCAGTTGGAATTCTGCTATTTCACCACCAAAAAGTCATTATCAGTAATGATATTTTGGCTGATATCGATATATTTTTTTCAGACATATCACTCAGATTCTAGTGCTGCCCTGTACTTGTTGAATACATATTTATCGCAAAGTAGAGAACATAAAAACCTATATGAGTAAAAAAATAGCAGGTGAGATGCTTTCAAAGCAACTTCAGTGTACTTGATTAGCTCCCTGCCATCCCTGTGCCACAACTTTGTTATATTATTTTCTTATTTATTTTTTATGCTTATAATCTAAGGAACTGTAATAACACTTTTTACTGAGTATTTAACTTTTACCTGCATTTCTTTTGATTGAATTAGTTATTTGTATTAATCTAATCATGTTCACCTGGACGGCTGAATTCAGTAATTAATCATAATTGTTCCTGTGTAAGTTATTATGTATTAGTCTGTGAATTTGACAGGTTGAGTGGTGAAAAAAGTGACACTTCAGAAGCTCCAGCTGCTACTTTCATGCGAGCAGTTTGATGAATAAAGTTTAGTTTTGTTAATTTTTTATTATTAGTAATAAGACAGCTCAGTATGCAGTATGCATGTAATATGCAACACCTTTGATGCTTCATGTCTGGAATGATCTCAGTAGTTAGTAGTAGGAGATGAGATTGACGAGGATTCAGAATTGGGATGAGTGACCGGTTGAATCAGTGCAACTAATAAGACAGGAGGCATGAACTCGTCACGTACCCATTATGTGATCGCAACCGACATATGGCATGTGCCCTGGCATGTTGTTCATGTGGGCCGTGGCTGGCAGTGTGAGTGCGCTCAGCTTCCGCTCACACCTCCCCGCACCAGCTCAGGCCCCCTCCGGCATGCTGCTTCTCTTTACAGCTTAAAGACAATCTCAGCTCTGTCTTGACCGGTCAAGGCAGGGCCATGCATCTTCTTTACTAATGCTTGTATTCCTCCTTCCCAGGGATGATCCTGTATAATGGACAGAAGAAAACAATGGGGGCCGACTTCATTTCCTTTGGACTGGTGGGAGGCCGTCCTGAGTTAAGGTGGGCGCTGGTCAGATCAAACGTATGACACATTTTAAAGCCTTTTAAAGGGCCCATGTCCCACACTTTCTTTTTTTATAGCTTTGTGAGGTTTTATGAAGTGACCATGTTCCATCTTCTCTTTAGCTCCCTTTATTTGTTAGCTGCATCACTCTCTAAGCTCCAGTGCTAAATCATAAGAAGAACTTCTAACACCAAACATATTTTGGCCGATTGACTACATTTCTAGACCAATTGTTTGAAGGTTGTTACAATTAGAAATGACCTTGAATACACTTGAAAAATGAAGCCCACATTCTGACAGTTTTTGAGGGTAGTACCATTGTGTCTTCTGTCACCCATAAGCCTTTGCATATGCATCTTTCCTGAGGAAAGTTTAAAATACACGTGGATGTAAGTAACAACTAGTAAACATTTAAGAAGACTAGTAATATGCTGTATAAAAGACAGACAGACAGACAGGCAGACAGACTGATAGATAGATAGACAGACAGGCAGGCAGACAGATATATAGACAGGCAGGCAGACAGATATATAGACAGACTGACAGACAGACAGACAGACTTTTGTTTAACATGCAAACAAATGAGTGTTTATCCAGACACACAACGACATTTGCTCATTCACATTAATGTTTTGTTTGGAGCCTACTACCATTCAAATAAAATTTTAAGCCAGCTCCTTTCTGATGGTGTGATAAAACTGTCCCAGTACACAATTCCATTTGGTGTTATGTAATAAGAATGAGGATCATCCTTTTCCTAGGCGGGTAACCCATCTACTGTTTGCCTGGCCAGATTCTACTGCTTCCAGTTGCCTCCGCATTCTTTTTTTGTCCTAGGTTTCCTTGTTCTTCTCCCATCTAAGTCACCTGCCTTTCTGCAAACCCTCCGTGGGTTTTATACACAGCTGTGTCACATCATTTTATCCTGAATTCACATTCCTAGACTTGATTTTCTGTGTGCTTAAGGTTTGACGTGGGCTCAGGCATGGCCACGATCCGCTACCCCACTGCAGTAAAGCTCGGCGAGTTCCACACAGTGCAGCTGTACCGCAACGGCACACAGGGATCCCTCATCGTGGATCACAAGGCTCCCATCAACGGCAGCTCCCAGGTGCATTGTTTTATGTTATTGGTCATGCTTTTCACTTACAACCCTGTAAGATAAATTGACTGTGTTGAAAGACGTCTTGTGGTACAATTCAAAAGCGGAACATCTGCTGCTCTGTACAGGGAAAATTCCAGGGACTGGATCTGAACGAAGAGCTGTTTGTAGGTGGCTATCCAGACTATAGCATGATTGCCAGAACCGCAGAGCTGAAGACTGGCTTTGTTGGTAAGGAATAAATCCACTGCTTATTTTTTAATAAAAATGTTTCCTACATCTGCTTTTGTTTTGTCCTACTGTGCAGATGCTGAAAAATGAGGGTTTCATTTACCCAACAATATTCAGTATCAGACTAAACTCCTAAGCCTTTAGGAGGCACTTTTGAACTGATCGTTTAATTAAATCAATTAAAAGTGTTGTATCCATTACTTCTTCCAGGTTGTATCAGTCAGCTGGTCATCCAAGGGGAAGAAGTCATTTTTAAGGATCTTGACCGAAGCTCTACTCGCGTTACTAACTGCCCTACCTGCAGGGATAGCCCATGTGAGGTTAGAGCTACCATGATCAAAAGCATTGCCAAACAATGATTTATAATTACAGAGGGACTTGCCTGCACTCTCTACTTAGTCATCATGCCTAGAGTTATCAAAAGACACTAATGCGTTTTTTAACAGTTGTTCATGAGGCACATATTCATATTCCAGCACTTATTCCTTCTTTTAATGTTTGAAACCCTTAAAACTGAAGTCATGTTTTCCGGTGCAGAATGGCGGAACGTGTCAGGACTCTGTGGCCAGTCTGTATAAGTGTAACTGTCCAAGAGGATACAGCGGAAGCAACTGTCAGCATCAGTCCTCTCTACACTGCCATTCAGGTGTGCTTATAGGAAGGACATCTACACAAGTTCACTATATACAGTTGTGTAGTAAAGGTGCAGTGCCCGGGCGTACAAGCAAGGGGGGCGATTCAGAAAGCAATTTGAAAAGATATGGTGTGTTAGCCCTCAACCGCTCAGCTTGGTAGTACTGTGTTATAAGGGGACACCTATGTAACTTGCTAAATACTGGGTGGAAAAAGTCTTCAACCACAGGATAACTTATCACACAATCACATAATACAACTTAAACTCCAAACAGTGGAGCATGAACTAGCATTCTACAGCATTATTTAGCTCATGATGATTTGCTGTAAATGTGGCCTCAGCTCATTCTCTCAAAAACATCCATAGTAGCAGTTGTGCTACTATCTCTGCATTCTTTATTGCTAACATCTATAAATGAACTATATGTGTGTTTTTTCAACTACAGAGGCTTGTGGCCCCGATGCCACTTGCGTTAACCGGCAAAACCATACAGGTTATGACTGCCGCTGCCACCTTGGCAAGTATGGAGACAAGTGCATGGATGGTAAGGAGCAGGACTTATTCCATTCGTATGAGAATCGTGTGAAAGATCTAGCACAGCTCTAACTAGCCTCATGTTTTCAGGCACACTGGTGACCACGCCTTTGTTTGAAGGCGAGGAATCGTACATCGCGTATCCACCTCTTACCAACATCCACAATGAGCTGCACATCGATATGGAATTCAAACCCATGGACAGTGATGGCCTGATGCTCTTTAGCGGAGGGAAGAAGATGAAAGTGGTGGATTTTGTCACCCTGTCCATGGTGGACGGCCACGTTGAGTTCCGCTACGAGCTCGGCACAGGTTAGAATACAGCTCCATGTTAGAGAGAAGAACCTATTGGCTCAAGCTATTAAAATCGCATTGTTTTTATTTTTTATTCCTTAATCTCAAAGTTTATTAGTCAGATGTTAATCTTCAGACTAATTATTCAGTAGCTTGTATGAATTATTCAACACCTGCCATTTATTACCTACTATGAAACTAAGATTTTTGTACATTAGGTTTGGTACATTATTCTTTCCTATTTGTTAACACACAAAATCATTTGTCCTGCATTTTTATGTACATTTTGATCACATTTTCAGATGTTTATGTGCAGTTATATTTTAATTTCATTTACTTTAACTAATAGCTTATCAGTTTAATCATTAGTGTTAAATAAACAAACACAACATGTAAACTGCACAAAACACCAGAGTTCACACCAAGCACAGTGGATTAAAGACAGTAATCATACTGACCATTTTTTTGCACCACAGATTATTACTATTTATTTATTTATTTTTACATTTTCTTGTGATGCTCAAAACTGAACAAATTGGAAACAAACTTGAACAGATGGCAAATCAAAGCACACATTTCATCATGTTTGGTGTATTTGGGGTTTACACGTTTCCCAAATGATTTATGGCCTTTTGATTAATTCACACAATTCACATGCTCAGTCTGGAAAGGTCTTAAAGGAACTATTCAGTCTATTCATGCTAATGTCGATAACAGTTAATAAAATCCAGTAGTCACTGATTAGTGTTGTTTAAAGGCTACCATGCTAACTGGTTACTACTAGTCAAAGGGCAGGAATAGTCAAATTCATATCCAAAGCCTCAGCACTGCGGAGTTTAGCACAGTTATTCATTTCCTTGCTTTAAGCGACCAAACTCATCACAGGCTTAGTGATCATCAAGGAACTGAACTCTACCAAGATTCTTGAGCTACACTCTGCTGTAGTTGCTCCTGTAACCCAGGTGGTTTACTGCATGTTGTGTGTTGTTGTTTGTCTGCAGGTCAGGCGGTGTTACGCAGTCAGGAGCCTGTGTCACTGGGCCAGTGGCACCGGGTGGCTGCGGAGAGAATAAACCAATCCGGGTCGCTGAAGGTGGACCATGCAAAGGAGATCAGGAGATCATCTCCTGGCAGTGCACAGGGCCTCAACATCCACACCCCCATGTACCTGGGTGGAGTGCCCTCCATGGACATCCTGCCCAAACCCGCCAACGTCAGCATGCTCTTTGATGGCTGCATTGGCGAGGTCAGCACAGAATTGACCACTAGCAATAATATTATGACGATACTTACAGTGCATTTAATGTTTATAGATGGAAAGACTGAAGGGCAGCATCCACAGGGCTACATTTGACCTATATGCACATTAAACCTAAATGTTTCTTATGGCTTTTGTCAACAAGGGCACAGTGGGTGGCATTGTTGCCTCTTAGCAAGAAGTTCCTGTGTTCAATGCCTGCTCAAAGTGGCCATTGTCTTCTCTGCATGGGTTTCTTCCAGTTTCCTCCCACAGTCCAAAGACATACATGTCAGGTGTATTTGCCCCGAGGTGTGACTGAGTGTGTTTGTCTGTGTGTCTACCCTGGGGTTGACTGGTGACCTATCCAGGGTGATTCTCTGCCTTTCACCCTGTGAATTCTGGGATGGGGTCCAATCCCCCAGCAGCAATTTTGTGAAAGTTTCTTTTTGTACTGTTTAATGATTTCACTGTTTTCATCAATGCAGGTGTCCATAAATGGTAAGAAGGTGGACCTGTCCTACAGCTTCACAGAAAGCAGGGCCATCGTTCAATGTAAGGATGATAGCCCATGTGACCGCAGGCCATGCCAGAATGGTGGCAGCTGCATGGCTACAGCAGAATATGAATTCCAGTGCTTCTGCAGGGACGGCTATGAGGGTGAGCCTTTTTCTACTGTTTTGTGCCTGTGCAGTCATGTTTGCTGGGACACAAAGTGTAAAGTGAGAAATTGGCTGAGGCAACCTCTGAGGTACCCATGAGCAAAGTACCGTCCCCATACAATGTTCCCAGGTGCTGCCCACGTCAACTGCCCACTGCTTTTACACAGATGTGTCAAATGGTTTCATTTTGTTATTGTGCACTCTCTGCTGTGCTGTGGTGTGTTCACAATGACATTCACTTTCACTTTTGGTCTGGGGGGGTAACACAGTGCAAAGTACCATATCACAGTAATGTAATTACTTTCAATAAAGTAAGTTATTTATTTCATAAATAAAATTGTTTTAATAATTTTTGCCATTATATGTTATATGTAGTCATAAGCAAAAGCAGCTCCTTAGTACAAAACACTGAGAAAATCACAGTAGAATTATTCATTGCTTACACTAAGTGTTTTGCATATGTGTCATTGCAGGAGAGCACTGTGAGGTGGTGAAGGACACCTGCCTGGACTCCTCTCAGTGCCAGAATGGTGGGAGCTGTGTGGACAGTCACTGTGTGTGTCCTGCAGGCTACACAGGCCTGTTATGTGAGGAAGGTTAGTTCTGGCCTGCTCCCTGTATCTCTTAGAGCTCTAGTAAGATGTGACATTTCTGGATCTTAGCTCAAGTTTCGGGCCTTCTGTGCCATGCACTTTTTTTTGCCCTGGTCTAGCACACTGATTAAAGGCAGATGAGCTAAATCAGTGTGTTACTACAGAGGAGGCTGTAGGACACCAGCAGTAGATCTTTAAACCTCTGAATAATAAAGATACTGCTGCTGTGAATAAATTGTTTAAAAAACATATATGAAAAGCATAAATGAGCATTATTTGACTAGTTTGCCACAAGTCTAGTATGAATATAATATTTATTTATGCTTGACTCTGATGATTTGAATAACATGTTATTTATATTTCACATAAAACCACTTTATATTTGTTATGTGTATAGTCCCAGTACTGGTGACCTATATATATAACCACTATAATTCTGGTGGCATAGTGGCATTCACTCTGAACAGGTATCTTTTTAAAATGTCATGAATGCAGTGTCTTCTTTCTCTCAGTTTTGAATGAGCTGTTTCCTGCTTTCTGCTGATAACCCAGAAGAGCCTGGCATGGCCAGTGCAACAGCAATAGTGTTATTTTAATCAAGTGACTCACAAGTCACAAATGCTGACAAAACTGTGTATTTTGTACATGCTTCTACATTGTATCACATGTAGCAAGTGGCAAAAAATAGACTCAAAAGCCACGTGCTGACATTTTGCAGAGCTTTTTTAAGGAAGGTGTCAAGCTTTAAACATAGTCAAAATAAATAGAAAAAATAAAGCACACTGTGGTGAAGATGAAGCTGAGAGCTGCATTATACACCCAGATTGTGTGATGCACTCTCAATGCATAGATTTGTGCCACAAATACTCCCTCATCTCTCCCAGAAAGACACCTATAAGCAAGAAAAACAGCAAAAGTGCTCAATTAGAATCATGGATCCGTGCAAGTAGCAAAACTAGTGTAGAGGCCACTGAAACCAGTTTGCGAAATGATTTTCCACACAAAAATCACCTCTCCGTTCCCGCTGAGCTGCTACGACCCTGACAGCGTGCAGCAGTAAGCTTGTCTCATCCGTGCACTCTCATGACTGTATCCCACACACACAGGACAGAAGGCGGTTCCCACCGAGGCACTGTGGAGTTTGGAGGGCAGCGGGGTCAATGGTACAGTATCCGTCCCTTCTGCCTGAGTCACAACTAACCAGGAGAACGCTCTCAAGGGCTCGTCTCATCTAACCTCCCCCATATAAAAATACACCCAGAAATCAACAAAAAGATGAATTAAAATAGTAAATAAATGCCAATAAATTCAGGCGTGTGCATATATGGCAACGCGTTACTTGATGTCTGCCATCTTTGTATGATTTTTTGGCACTCTCGGGAGCAGCATCAAGCAGCCGTTACGCATTTTCTCCTAATTTTGCATCATGAATGGCGCATGCATTTTGGAAGTGCGTAGCGCCTGCTTGACTATGCGCAAGAAAGTGCTGGTAAATGTGAACTGACCCCTGAAATAAAGTGTGGCTGAGAAAAAAAAAAGAAAGCCCTGGTTTACACCTAACTCACCTCATCACTGGGTCTTTAGTGAAAGGTTAAGCGTAAGACAACGCGAGTTCTATAACTTTTTGTGCCATGGATGTAAATTATAGCGAGTGAGGGATGACATATATATTTAACACTCTAGAGGAGGAGAAGTGATCATTTCTATGCATCTACAGACTGTATGATTCCCCTTTTGCATCTCCTGAAGCATCTCTGTTAGCCTGTAACTCAGCATTCCACAGCAGCGCCCCTTTTCGCCTCTTCTCTCGACCTGCTTGTCCAAACAACAACAGCAACAACATGTCTGTCTTTCACTAGCACTCTCGTCCACGGTGGAGAATGAGACAAACGTCTTTGTGCCGCGAGCGGGCAGAGTACTAACCACTTTATGTTACCTAAAGGAATGCTCAAATATTTTTCAGCCTAATCTGTATCTGCTGCACACATATGATCGGTTTGGGTTTTTTTCCCCTCTATTGTACATGTGAAGGCTGGCCAGTCTGGTCCGATTCACAAAAATGGATGCTGACTCTGATAAAAGTTTTTTTTTTCTAAATACACAACATCACATCGGAACTGTTGTGGTCAGTGGTATTATGTGAATGCAGCATATAGAGATCAGGCTGAACAATGCTGGAGTACTCCATTAACAGTGTGCCTTGGCATAAGGCCAAAAACATGGTGGACAGCAATAAGCATGAAGGAGTTTGGTTGGTAAGCACTGGACTGACTGAGAACTCTCAGAATTCTCAGCTTGTTTGCGGTATCGGGGTAATGTCGTGCTTTGGTTATCTGGGGGAGGTGGTGCCTGGTGTCAGTACTTCAGTTTTCACTGATCAGCTTTGTGTGTCATTTCGTGTGCAAGTTGAGTGTCGGTCTTCTTGATTTATATGTTGAACATGTCTTTTATTTCTTTTTCTCATCAATTAATTCCTACCTGACAGTTAAAGCAGACTGGTGCTTATATTAACCATACAGATCACTGGAAATTCCTTCGTCTTGACCTTGTGCCTCTCTTCCTTTCTTCCATTAACAGTCATTCCACTGGTATCCACAGGGTGGCAGTGTAACAGCAGATTGGCCTGGCAGGTCTTCAGTGCTGCGTTAACTCAAACTTGTGCTTCTGTCACAGATTCCCCAATCCAGTTTGCTGCCTATTTCCATGATGACGGCTACCTCGCCCTTCCAAAGCCGATGTTCCCACGCAGGTGAGTCGCCCAGTTCCTTTGTTTTTTTACTAGTCGATCCTAAGGAGCTCAAGGAGCATGGAACTGTATTGTAAATGTGGTCATGTCTTTTAAAAATAACTACCTTTGGTTGTTTTCAGTGCACCAGACTCTCCAGAGACCATCGAGCTGGAGATAAACACTCTCTCCAAAGACGGCCTTATTCTGTGGCAGGGAGTGGTAGGTTCTGGAACGGACATGTGTAGTACCAAACGTTTGGACACTCTCTGTTGGCTTCTTTTAATTTTTACTATCAATATCAGAAATGGGCCTTCTGCCAAAGTACAGGCATTTAAACACCTGACACTTTCAGACCTATAGACTTGTAAAGACAAGCAAAGACATGGCAGAGTGTACATTGTGCATATAATTTTCTAAAAACACTCCCTTAACTGTTGGAAAGTGATCGCACATGCACTCTGATATCTTTCCTTACTGACCTTTTTTTAACACCCTCCACCCACATTTCAGCAGCCTGTGACACATCACGATGTTGGCTTTTTTCCCTACTTACTCTAACTTTGGCATTTGGGTGATTTCTAACCATGGTGGAGATAAACTTAATCAGAAGTGGTGCAGTGTCATGTGGTCTGCAGAAGGCCCAGAGGCACTTTTAAAGCAACAGTCTTGTGAAAAATCTACATAATTTACAAATACTTACATAATTCCCCTTTTACCCAAAATGTAGCCCATCAGCCAAAGCATGTTTGGTGTCTAAGGTTTGCTTCTTCAGTTTTGTGTAGGCTAATGTAGCTAACAGTTCATGGAAACCTACGGCCACCAAAGCGCATTAAACCGCATGTCTAAACACACTTGTCTTAAGCCATATTAGATCATTAACTGACCTCAGAGAGACGAGAAAAAAGGCAATCCAATATAAAAAACACTATTAGCTACGAAGAAATTCTGAAAACAAGTGCATAGCCTACTTACAGCCTACACCTAGTATCAGCAAAGCCTTCTTCTGGGCACAGCCTGCATCTAATATTCACACCTCTTGCAGTGAAGACAAATTTTACAAGTCTAATCTAGCTGCAACCCAGCCTGTAATTCTGTGTGTTTGCCTCTGGGGGCAGTAAGGCAGGCAGTCCAGCTTTGCTTGGTAAAATATGGATCGGTTGGCTTTATTAGACATGACCTTTGACCTCCTTGTGTTAAAATCCTCCTGATATGGTGAAAGTATTGCCATCGGTTCTGGCTTCACATTGACGGCAAGAAAAAGCTGCAGACGTTTTTTTGACGTCATTCATCCCAAAATTTGCTTCACGCACCTGATGCCACAGACGTCAGAAAAACGCTTGATTAAGGCATTAATCCAGGGCCTATATTACCTCACACTGCATCAAGTTGTTAATCTCAGCCTCATGTTGTATTGTCTCTAATAACTATGTAATTACACTTTTACTACGCATGTAACAGACATGTAATGATATATTCACTATAGCAGATCAATAACAGTCGTATAGCTTATGTAATTACACTTGTGCAGAAGGTTGCAGAAAGTGTCCAGTGACATAATAAAAATTGAGCATGTGCCCTTTTTATAAGCTGTGCTATTGTATTCCATCTGTAACAGTGAATTAAATTCCCAGTAATTACCTTGTTGTTACATGCATTATTAAAGTGTTATAACATGATTATTGAAGACACTAATATAAAGTAGGGCTGAAATATCAAATAGCCTTATTTGTGCGGTTTCTGACATTATTTAACATGCTGTGTAATTGCAAGTGTAATTGAGATCACTCAGTTTGATGCACTTTACAAAGTGAAGTGAATCTTTGTCATTATGAACACACCCGAGCACCACAACGAAATGTGACCTCTGCATTTAACCCATCACACGTGCACACGTGGAGCAGCGGGC
>JBBPDA010000132.1:5946932-5957670 GCA_037974385.1 Arnoldichthys spilopterus | reverse complement strand
GTGTGTGTGTGTGTGTGTGTGTGTGTGTGTGTGTGTGTGTGTGTGTGTGTGTGTGTGTGTGTGTGTGTGTGCAAATGAGCAGGCGTTACACAGGAGACACTGATTCGGAGGGTGACACATTTTTTGCTCAGGGTAATTGGACAGCAGAGACAATGTGTCCGTTCTGTTGAAGCCTTTGTGCACACTGTTATTTAGCCCGCAGCAAGGCTATAAGCAGTAGTGAGACTCAACATAAATGAAATGGGTTTTCTCAAGCGTGGCCTATTTAAGAAGTAATGTTCTTGTCAGTCATGTCAGCTTAGGTGCGCTAAGTCCGTCTCAGGTACGTCTGCAGTCTCATTTCACATTAGTCATGGACTTACGAAGCTCGCTTTGATGACTCTGATGAGGTCCTTGTTGTGAACGTCCTCCGGCTGCTGCCAAGGCTGAGTCCTCCGGCCGCCAGAGTTTGTGTACCTAGCCCATGTGCTACACCAGCGGAATGTGTGTGTGTGTGTGACTCAAATCCGCCCTTTTCTCAAGCCGAGGCAAAAACAATGGCCGCTTTGTTCTCAGCTTCCAAGGCTTCGCTTTGTTTGCTCTGTGCTTTTGTAAACGTTCCAGCAGTGTGCGACCGGGGCCTAACAGAGGGGAAGTGGCCTGCCCCTTGTACATGAAGGCTCAGAGTTTATCAATACATAGAGACAAGGTGGAGAAACAGTGTGCACACACCGTGCCTCATGCCCGTTCTTGATCAACGTGCCGTACCGCTCGGACAGAGCGATCCTGCTTCACGGTGAGCCACAGGGATATCTGCCACCTGCTTTGTGCGCGACCTCGACCACGCCATTCCTCACTCGCTGCCTTTAAGGCTTCACAGGCCTCTGCTTCCCGCCGTACCTTTCCTTCTTCAGCGCTTTTCCCTGCGGAAAAGGCAATCAGTCGCTCCGTGATCCGACGCGAGGCTCGAGTAAGCCAAGTTCTTTCATGTGCTGATCTTAGTGGCTGAGGCGTAATCAGCGTGAAAGTATGCGTACCCGACATGAAGCACAGGGCAATCTGGCAGATAATGGAATGTTGCTGCCGAACAGTGCTCATAAATATGCAGCTTGCGCAACGCAAGGGCAGCACGTGCCAGTGGAAAGAGAAGGGGGGGGGGGGGGAAGCAACCCTTCCCCTCACGGAGAGTTGATTTATTTGGAATAGAATAACTTGGGGGGAGAGCGGAGATGTTGCTTTGCTCCCATTTTTGCCAGGTTTGTCTGATTAGAATGCGAAACCATCTGAAGCATATGCAGACCACTACCAGCTAAAATAAACACCCTGTGGGCATCTGAGGAAGGGCCTTACATATGGAAACGGGTGGGCTTTAACCGCTACCATGAATAATGCAAGACGTTTTTCTTCTCTGTGTCAACACGGTTCTCGTTTTTGTCTAAACAGAAACTTCCCGTCGTCCAGAGAGTTTCTCCGCTCCGCATCCCCCCGGGGTCCACAGCACTGACCACCTGGCCCAGCTGTAACAGACTGTGAAGCTAATTGTCAAAGCCTTTATGATTTGCATCAGAAGTAGTAAGAGCGGGAGATATGGAACTGTGTAGTAGCCCAGCACCAGGAATGATATCAGGAACTTTGTGTGGAGAACAGATACATGATGGATACATGGACAGACCGTCATCGTCCGTTAGAACCGTTTAGCCAATGGGGTCCTGAGTGCCACGTGTCGAAGCGTTGGCCCTTTCAGAAGTTTGACCACCATCTATAGCAGGGATCTAATAGAACACAACTGGCTTCCCTCTCTAGGCGGGTAGGATGGCCCTCTTTTTCAACCCGCCACATAGCAGAACTGGCAGCCAGGGCTCTCCTGCAAGCACGTTAAGCTGTCCAGGGACGACATTTTAGCAGTAGTTCAAAAAGAAAAAGATGCAGAGGCTTGCTTAATGTGATTCAAAAAGAATCAGAGAGTCTCTCTCAACATTCAAGAAGCGACTCAAGACTCAACTTTTCCGCACCCACCTCAGCACATAAACCTAGCGGTCACACACGAACTACTGCTCCCAGATAACCAACCAGGCGTCAAACAGGAAATAGTTTTTAGTTTTTATTGTAACCTTTACCCTAGCACTTGTCAATTGTTCTACTGTAGTAGCTAGTGCAAGCACCTGGCATATGTATGTAGTTATTGTAGTTGCTCTCTGTAGTAGTATCAGCACTTGGCGTATGTATAGATTACAGTAATTACGTCTGTTATTTATTTTCTAACTACGAGCAATGCGTTGGTCTTCCTTGTAGCACCACCTCAGTGTTACTCTATGCAATGCGAACACTTGATTGTTTCCTCTGTCCTGGAAGTCGCTTTGGATAAAAGCGTCAGACACATGAATAAATGTAAATGTAGAATCATAGAATCAACTCTTTAAAGACCCTTTTCGTAGGTCAGAGCTGTTTCTAATAAAGTGACCAGGAGTTTTGCTATTTCTCAGTTTTCCTCACTACGCAATCCAGATGTAGTGCATAAGCTGCGGCGTTGGGTTTCTTTTGAAACGGAGGCAGGAATAGCAAAATTGCATCATCACTTTAAAAAGTCGAAGAACAAGTATGCGATTTGTCCAAATAAACGCCAGTAGCCGAGCTACCCATTCACCACAAATACTGACATGCTGCAAGCTAACAAATATGAAGTGGAGCATGTTTGCACGAACGCTGTTTGAGGAAATTGGTGTAGTCAAGGAATGCAACAATGGCGCCGCTTATTATGTACCCTTATTACAGAGAGCACTGCCTCCACTTTGTCAGCCACAAGATGGCTGACAATTTGCATCATGCTAATGTAAGCGGGATGTCATTTAACTGCAAGATAGCTCCTTTAAAGAAGCCTTTCATCATGGCCCTTCTCAGAACACGCAATGTTTGTAGCGGTAATGGAAAGGGGAGGAGGGGGAAGCAGGATGTGCCACCATAGACGGTGCCTAGACACACAGACCCATCATCACAGGAAATGACTGTGGGTGCCGTGATATATGGGGAACATCAAGTGAGGAACCTGCTCATTCTCGGTTATTGGAACTGCCACTCTTCATGCCACCTAGCCTTTGGGGGCACGTTGCACTGGGCGCAAATGGCTTCTGTCTTATGTAACTCCTGCGCAGAGCACTCCCGAACAAGACTGCTCCCTACCCCCTACCCCCTTGCGTATTTGCGGCATCGCGCTTGCTCCCCTTCTCTCTCCAGAGTTGTTTTTTAGTGGTATCACTCTTCCATTAAGAGCCTTTCAGCGTGGACCCACCTCAGCAGACACAAGTTAATTAAGTGTATCGCTTCCCTGGCAGACTCCGGGTTCACAAGCCTCTCTCTTCTTCCCGAGCCTTGATTTATGCTGAGCCTCAAGGACAATCTGTTTCCCCGTGCACTGCGGCACAGCTCCGCTGGCAGAGACCGACGGCAACAGCTGCAGCTTCAGAGGAGCAGCACTGATCTGAAAGGGCCTGGAGAGGCCCTTATTTTTATTGTCTTCTTCTCCAGCCTGACTCTCCTGCTGCATCTTGTCTGAGCGTTGCTCGAGCAGGCTGCGTTCACGAAGCAATCTTAAGGAAGCAACTGTTGCCATGTTCAAATGTTGGAAAACGTTCCCCTTACTCGACTCATTTGTTAAGGAGGACTTTGCTCAAAAAGGATGCTAAGGATGAATGAAAGTACGAGCCCAGAATGCAAAAGACTCAAATGAGGTCTTTCACTTTTAAGGAGATGTGTATTTATTTTCTTAGGCCACGGAATTGAAACCGTAGGGCTGCCGAGAATAATCAAATAATTATTATTACTATTATTAAATTAATCATTGGTTATGTTTGTATTTGGTTAGGTCATCCAGAACTCTAAGGCAGGCGTTCCTGACTGAGCTAAAGGCTTATTTATCTCCGTTTTCAATTTTTCATTGCTTTTTTTATCATTAACCCAGGGGCAAATTGTATTTTGTTGACGGACGTGATGTGGAAATTCAAGAAATAATGTCATGCCCAGGTAACGTGAGCTAAAGGCTGAATAGAGCCGAACTCTCAGTAAGATTTCACAACTCACCCCCTTGATCTTAAGAACCTACGTAGGAAAAATTAAGTAAAAGTGGACAAATTCAGGTTATTGGTTTGGCTCTAGTTTTGACTGTTAAACAGTGAGTTAAGTGTGATTTAAAGGTGTTTAGTGTCTTGTTTAGGCTGTTAATCTCTAAATCTATACAAATTTAGTCATAAAGCCATATATTGACTTGCCAAATTACTTGTCCGAAATTGCAATGGACTTTGTAAAGCTGAAGCTAGCTTCCTGTTTTCAGTTTGCTTTTATAATTAAACATCATTTTGTTTTCTTTCTTAAATGATGCAGTATTATGTTCTGACTGCTCCATTTAAGGTTGAGCAGGACAGTTCCATAAAGAAAGATTTTGAAAGACTTACACCTGTTACTGTAGCGGAAATCTGCCCAGACTCCTTTGTCTCTTTATCCGACAGAACGTTAACTTAGCTTAATGCATGTTTTCTTTGTAAAAAGGAATGCAGACACGTGTAACTTTATCTACAACTGGTCTCATGGTCAAATACTGCATCTTACTCAAAATCACGGGGAGTGGTGAGGAGTTGCTCGGTGCTGCCTAGAATCTAAGGAGCACTGCTGCCCGCGAGGCCAGTTTCGCGTGGCTCATTAAATCCGCTGTCTGACCACCCTGCTGATCGGTGCCACCTCTGCTACGGAAACATGGCTTAAAAGGCCTTGTAAACATGACCCTAAAGGGCCTCCAATACAAAGGGCTCCTGGCCCTCCATTGTGCTGCAGCAGCGGGTTAACCTCGCCCCCCCCTCCGCGTGTGATATGATCAGGCTGGCGTGAGGGGTCAGGGAATCACGTTAGTCACTTCTGTGGCCTGACTTCCTGCACTCACCCTGGCCTCCCTCGCTCGCTCTCCCACAGGACCAGGATGCCTTCATACATATTCACACCCCATCATCATCAGCTGTGGCTCTCACATGAGTCAGCGCCAAGCAGCTAGGAATGCTAGTATAATGGGGGGGGGGGAGTGCTGGGAAATGGTGAGTGGGTGAGGGTAGCGTAGATTGGGGGTGAAATGAAGTTCCTGGTGGGGGCCGGGGAGGTTCTGAGTAATTCTGTACAATGCAAATGACCGAATGGAAGATTGCGTGTTGCCAATGCTTATAAGGCGTATTTATTTATGAGCACGGCAGCAGAGCTACGGCATCTGAGTGGGGGGCACTTGGTGAGTAGCTTATGCTTTCATAAACCATTGTGGTCTGGCCGAGCCCCCGAGCTCTTAGCAGATTATATGTTTCATTAAAATGCCTGCAGTGAATCAGGGTCTCCGATATCCCCCATTCATTCCAGGCTAAACCAGGGCCATAGCTCCATATACATAACCTCGTTTCAAAGAGGGCCACAAAAATACACCCAACACAGACACGGCTATTGTTCCGGGGAGCTATTTTTACTTAATATGCGAGCGTTGCATGACCGAGCGTCGTTGCTGCTCCCTCGCAGCGTAAAGAGGATCAGTCAGCAGAGCAAAGACACTCTTACTTCAAGTCTGTGTTTACACTCCCTTAGCGTTTTATTACCGCTGTCCTCCAGGGCCTGCGGAGGGACACATGCCAAGTGAGGCGCGAACGTGGGACTCACAAGGACACCCTAGCTGGGGGACGGCCTCCGTGGCGCATGCAGACGTTCTGTGGAGGGTTTTATTTTTAGCCAGCCCACAAGCAGAAGTCGTTTCGCCAGATATCACAATTAATGGAGCGCTCATTCTCCACAATGCGTTTTCCCACTACTACACTGCACATTGCTATATACCCTGCTCAGCTGGTAGTTTATGATGGGTGAAGTGGAGAACACTGACTATTTAGTTATTTCATTACAGTCACAGCGGGTGGGATATATTCGGCAGCAGTTCAACAGTCAGTTCTTGAAGTCGATGTGATGGAAGCAGGAAAAATGGGATCTGAGCCACTTTGACGAGGGATTGTGATGGCTAGATTTCCGTGTCAGAGCATCTCTAAAATGGCAGGGTATGTTCCAAGGTGAAAAGCGATCGGAGGAAGGACAACTGATGAATCTGCGAGAGGGGCATGAGCACCCAAGGTTCACTGATGCATGTGGGAAATGAAGGCTGGTCCAAGTTCCTGTTGCACAAAAAGTGAATCCTCACTCTGATAGAAAGGGGTCTGAGGGGTCAGTGCACCACAGTCCGAGCTGTTTCAGCAGCAGGAGGGACCAACTCTGCATTACACAGGTGGTGTTAATGTTATGGCTGAATGCTGTATATGATTTTACACATTTCAGTCAAAACATTTTCCCCCAAGGGGCAGCCATTACGTCAAATTGCATATGTCCGAGTCACTGAAAGGGAGGAAACTTTCACCACGTGCCTGTGTTTATAGCGACAAATTTTGTGTCTGTGAATGAAAATGAAATTTCGCGGTTTTATGAATAAATTTTCTGACAAATTTTGAGCACAAGACGATGCTTCTGATATTTTTTGATCATCATAATAATATGAACAAATATATTATGATTAATATGATGATTTTGGCCCATAATGCACAGTTGTAATTGGCTTAGAGGAAGAGCGAGAAGAAGCGATGGCCGGATTGAACAGCGAGGAAAGTTTTTTTTTGCCTCCTTGTTTAAGCCCTGCCCACGCTAAGCTAGCGCATTTCCATTCACCGCCGTTATTTTGAGAAGGAGGAACTGAGCTTTTCTTTATATTATGGCACACCCGTCCTCTGATTACTTTATCCCCGGGCGCAGGCAACGCTTGTTGAGATTCAGCTCGGGAGCGTGAGCGGTGGGAGACAAACAGGTTCAATAAGGCTTTGTCACTCACATTGTGTCCTGCGTGGAGAGGGAGCACTGGCTGCCTCGTGAGAAATACACAGCCACAACGATGGCTTCACTTCCAGAGAGAATAACACTGTTCAGAGGGAACAGCCTGTGGCGTGGCTTAGACCGAAGCCTGGATGGTTATTTGGAGGAAGACGCAGCTGAGGATGAGGCGAGGAACCTTGAGGAAATACGAGCCCATTGTGGTCTAATTATGCAACTGTTTGCTTGGTCCTAGGGCTTGTGTTGTGATGAATGTGGTGAAATTCAGTTGAATTTTATTTATAAAGCACTTTCAACAGCAGACACTGTCACAAAGCAGCTGTGCACAATCCGGCTCTGGGCACCTAGCGACTGAGCCGAGGGCAAGAGAGGCAGTGGAAAAACTTTTGAAGAAACCTTGGGAGGAACCAAGACTCAAAAGGGGGACCCATCGTCCTCTGGTTGATGCTGAAGGGCAGTGACAAACAAATTGTTGAGTTTTTAGCAATTAGCAAATGTGTAAAGAAGCAAATAGAAGTTCGAAGTGTTGAGAGAGTGGAACGCACAGTAGTAGGTGTGAGCATCGCTACATCCAGTGTTCAACTCTGTCCCTCTTGATAGATTCTCCTTTCAAAGACTTACGCTGCCTTCAACAAACACTGTTTTTCTTTCCTCTCTTCAGTCTTACATTAGCTACTTGGCTTAATGTCCATAAGAGACTTTTAAAATTGCATTTCAGAACAATCGAGCAGTTATTTACAACGTAATTAATCAAGTCAAGTGTCTTAAATGTCCTTTATGTCTCGTTTAAAGCCGCCATTGTCAATTGTGGCAGTATTGGGTAATGGAGTAATGGAGTAATGGACTGATTATACTGAGTGTGTTTGCTGAAATCCGATAATGATGGTATTATTGGTGTACAAGTAGTTATCTGATAATTAAAGTATAACAGACTGTAAACAACATGCTCGCGTTTCCAAAATTGGATTAATGGCGTCATTGCATTCCAAGGAATCATGAAAAAAAGAGAAGCATTTTGTAAACCCTGTTTCCAGAAAAGCTGAGATTTTCCTAAAAGGCAAGAAAAGCAAGAACGTGTGATTCGCTAACGCTCTTGAGCTTTTACTGAACTGATAAAAGTTCAGAGATTTCCAGTGTTTGCATTGATCAAACACGCTCAAAGTTGGGACAGAGGAATGTCGGACTGCAGGCAGGCTAGTAAAGCACATTAACTCTGTGTTTACAAAGCCAAACTGTTGTAGCTTGTACAGAACGAGGCCTGAAATGGCCCTGCTGAAATAACCATAGATGTACTGGAAAAGACGCCGCCTTGATGGCAACACGTGTCTCTCTAAAATCCCAAAATCCCAAATATAATCTCAGCATCAAAAGGGGTTTTCACACCCTGAGCACTATTGCACCTCCCCAGAATACCATGAGAGATGTTACACCTTTCACTGATAACAGTCTGGATTGTCCGTTTCCCAGTAGCATGACTGTTTCTCATGCACTGCCTTCTGAGAGCTTGAAGGTTTGCAGCCTTGTCCTACATTCTAAGATTTCGTGAGATTCTTCGTGAGTATTTTCACAATATTATGTACTGTCGTTGATGAAAGACCTCAATTCTTTGAAATGTTCATTTTGAACTGACTGACCGTTCTCTCACGAAGTTTGGCCCAAAGTGGTGAACCATGACCCATCTTTGCACTGACTTAACTTTTTTTTAGTGTGTTGCAAGCATAAAAATTGATAGATATTTTCAATATACATTTAGGTTGATCATTGAAAACCCTGAAAATGATTTCGCTCAACGTTTATCAGTTAAATAAAAGTTCAGGAGAGTTAATAAATCACACAGTCTTGTTTTTATTGCTTTTTATGAAAAATCCTAAATTTGGGGGTTTGTAGCTCAGTTTTTCAGCACATATGCATCATTAGTCTGATTTGTTAAGATAAAGATGAGCCTCCCAGGGAACAGAAAACACTAAACCCTTATTTCAAACTACAAATGCTGCCAAATCACTGCATTTTATGCAAAAGTTGCTAAGCAAAGGTGAAGGCACATGTTGACTGTTGAGAGCGAAATGTCATTACTGAGTGACTCATGTAGACTCTGAATTCTCTCATTATCAGATAACTGAAGTGACTGTAGAAGTGTCGAATGGATTATTGCCAAGATCAAATTTTCGGCACTTATTAAATTATTATGCACATGAGCTGCAAACGCACTTATTGACGACTAAAAGCTAAAGATGTTAACAATAAAATAGACTTGACTGAACATTAACAAGTCATACATTGTCTTTTAGGAATAAGGAGAGGTTGTAAAATTGAATTAGGACTGCGAGTTAATCCCACACATGTTATCAGGGAATAAAATCTGAGGAAACTGTAGATTCTTTTTAAAAAAATTTTTTTTTTAAAGTCACCATGCACACAAGAGATAAACTGTGTTTTCAGGCTTACGCACCGGAGTCACACATAACTGACAGGCAGAATGTGTCCCATTTGTACCTGAAACTGATGCAAATACCTTAGTACACTGGAGCCCAAGTGACCAAAAGGCTTATAAATAGGTTTGTCTCAGGCTGTGCTTCTGACTGTGTTAGAGGCCAGAAGGGAGAATTCAAAATCTGCATTATCATCATGCTGATCTCTGCTGATGTATTGAGGAGGTACTGGGACTGCGACTAAAGAATAATCGCCATCACTTACTGAGATCACGGTTCCTCACTGACAGTGCAGTAGACCTCGCACAGGATCGGTTGCTGTTAATAATGTTGTTGTTGTTTTCCTTCTTCTTCTTCTTCTTCTTCTTCTTCTTCTTCTTCTTCTTCTTCTTGTTCTTCTTCTTTTTCTACCGCCTTCCTCTTCTTCTTCTACCTTCTCTTCCTCTTCTCCTTCTTCCTCCTCTTCTTGTTCTTCTTCCTCCTGTTCTTTCTCTTCTTCCTCCTCTTCTTCTTCTTCTTCCTTCTTACTGTTCTTCTTTCTTCTTCTTACTGTTCTTCCTCCTCCTCCTCCTTCTCCTCCTCCTCCTCCTCCTCCTCTTCTTCTTCTTTTTCTTCCTCTTCTTGTTCTTCTTCTTTTTCTACCTTCTTCTTCTACCCTCTCTTCCTCTTCTCCTTCCTCCTCTTCTTGTTCTTCCTCTTCTTCCCCCTCTTCTTCCTCTTCTCCTTCTTCCTCTTCTTGTTCTTCCTCTTCTTCTTCTTCTTCCTTCTTCTTACTGTTCTTCTTATTCCTTCTTCTTCTTTTTTTTCTTCCTCCTTCCTCCTTTTTGTTCTTCTTCTTTTTCTACCTCCTTCCTCTTCTTCTTCTATCTTCTCTTCCTCTTCTCCTTCTTCCTCCTCTTCTTGTTCTTCTTCCTCCTCTTCTTCTTCTTCTTCCTTCTTACTGTTCTTCTTTCTTCTTCTTACTGTTCTTCCTCCTCCTTCTTCTCCTCCTCCTCCTCCTCCTCCTCCTCCTCCTCTTCTTCTTCTTCTTCTTTCTCCTCCTCTTCTTCTTCTTCTTCTTTTTCCTCCTCTTCTTCTTCTTCTTCTTTTTCCTCTTCTTCTTCTTCTTCTTTTTCCTCCTCTTCTTCTTCTTCTTCTTTTTCCTCCTCTTCTTCTTCTTCTTTTTCCTCCTCTTCTTCTTCTTCTTCTTTTTCCTCCTCTTCTTCTTCTTCTTCTTTTTCTTCCTCTTCTTCTTCTTCTTTTTCTTCCTCTTCTTGTTCTTCTTCTTTTTCTACCTTCTTCTTCTTCTTCTACCCTCTCTTCCTCTTCTTCCCCCTCTTCTTCCTCTTCTTCTTCTTCTTCTTACTGTTCTTCTTTCTTCTTCTTTTTTTTTCTTCCTCTTCTTCCTCCTCCTTCTCCTCTTCCTCTTCTTCTTCTTCTTTTTCTTCCTCTTCTTGTTCTTCTTCTTTTTC
>JBBPDA010000132.1:5886920-5904166 GCA_037974385.1 Arnoldichthys spilopterus | reverse complement strand
TGCCCGGGCCGGGACTCGAACCTGAGACCTTCAGGTCTCAAAGGCAGTGTTCTAACCACTAGGCCACCACTGCCCACCTCTTATCTGAGGTGTGGCTCTTGCACATTACTTTGTCAGTGGGCAGTGGTGGCCTAGTGGTTAGGACGTTGCCCTTGTGAACAGAAGGTCGCAAGTTCAAGTCCTGACTCAGGCTCCACTGAGGTCCCCTTGAGCAAGATACCATTCCAGAACACTGCTTTTTCCTAGCTACTTGCTGCTCCACATGTGATGGGTTAAATACAGAGGTCACATTTCGTTGTGGTGCTTGAGTGTGTTCACAATGACAGATAGTCGCTTTCACTTCACAAGGGAAGCGATTTGCTTAGGCTGTTGTGTTAGAAGTGTCATCAGATCAGGTGTATATGGGTACTAATGTTGCTTAATGCTCCACAACAGCATACCATGCCTGTTTGTGTGACTCTGGTCATTATTTATTGCACTGTAGCTCTGTTTTAACACAAAGGGGATAAATTGCAGGCCTGTTGAGTCTTCTACTTGAGTGACGCCTGACTGCCTGCTCCCTCTTCTCTGAAGCGGTATCTCTGAACCGGCCTGCTCTCCCTGCAGAAGAAGACCGATTGGATTTGGGCGCAAAGCCCATTGCTTAGAAAACCAGATCAGCTTGCTGTGGCCAGCCAGTCTATCTCTTAGTGTCTTCCTAGAGGGTTGATGGATGGCTCTAACGTGTGATCCTGAGAAAGGAGTGGAGTTTAAGTGACCTGTGCTGCCTTCACTTCCTCAGCCCCTTAAATTCGTGAAGTCCTTGCATTCAATTTGTCCTCTAAAACATGATAGAGATCAGTAAGATATTGTTACTGAGACAGTTACTGGTTCAGTTACTGGTTCACTGTTTTCTTCGTTTGCTTCATTATAACCTCAATGTTTGAAAAAATTTCTAAATTCTGCTGCTTTCACAGTCCTGGCCCGAACTAGGGCATTGGTGGCCTAGTGGTTAGGGCATTGCCTTTGGGACTTGAAGATCGCAGGTTCAAATCCCTGGCCGGGCACCACTGAGGTACCTTTGAGCAAGGTACCCTCCCGCTACACTGCTCCCCGGGTGCTCTCGATAGCTGCCCACTGCTGCACGTGTGATGGGTTAAATGCAGAGGTCACATTGTGGTGGTGCTTGAGTGTGTTCACAATGACTAAAAGTCCATTTTAATTGTGGTCTGTCTCAGTGGAACGTTCCTAAATGTAAATATGATAAATTGTTTTGAATATATGTCGATGTGCACTTTTTTGGCCAATTAAGCACAGTGTTTTCCTCATGTAAAGTAGAACAGCTGCTGTGCAGAAGTGAGCGAGTGCATTAAGCACATAGTAAACACATTTGCTTTAGCCTGCCAGTAATCCTGTTCAGAGCAACAAAGCCTTTAAACTCACACGGACAGAATGAATAAGAATAATCATGAGTTAAGGTAGCTCAACATTCAGGATTTCTCCTTGACTCAATCTGCTCTCTATACTCTGCCATAAAACCTCTTTCTTCCTACCCCTGCTAGCCTAGTGCTGGTGCCTGTATGCATACATCATTAAGTCTATTGTCAAATTAGCTGGTTTAAGTACATTCATAGCTCCTGCATAGCAAGGTGGACATGACATGATGGCTCTAAAATATGGAAATAAATGATTCAAATGATCCTCAATGGCCTAAAGAGAGCACCACTTTATCTAATATATTCAGCAAACATGGAACAGTACTTAAAACCCAATTAATGTCGGTTGGACAAAACACTGAGAAGCCACTTCATAAGGTAAAAGCTTGTATCTTCACTCGTTATGAAGAACAGCAGAGCTCAGTAGAGCTTATTTACAAGTCTTTTAAAGGTGCAGTAAAAAAAAAAACTCTGTCACGGAAATGTTGGAAAATAGCTAGAGAAAAAGCCTGGACTACACGTACACAGGTTTTTTTTAATGGGTCTTGTACCCTATTCGTTCTTTTTTTTTTTTTTAATCTTGCCCACGCAGCTGTTTTTAAAAAAAAAAAGCTAAATGAAAATGCAACAACACACTGTCAAGTGCTGTTGCTAGCATGTCAAACCAACTGGCAGCGCTAAATCTGTAAAAGTCATGTTGGCCAATCAGAAGGCTGAAAAAAGAGTTGGATCGTATAACAAGTGCTTCCTTCAAAACCGCTGACCTTGGCCGGATAGCTGAATATCTTCCTTGCCTATCCATTTCTCCTTGATTTTGACTGACCTGGTTGTCAAGTGGATCTACATGCTAGCCGCATGCTAACAATATTTTGAGCTATAGCCCAGGCAAAATCGGGACAAGCAGACAGGAAAGGAAACTTCATTCAGCTGTTCAGATGCAGCCAGTTGTGGGAATGTTGGATGTAGCAGTAGTGCATTGCGACGTCTCTGTTCCTCGATGTTGTGGTACAGTAACTGTAAAAAGTCCTGTTAGCAAGTTTAAAATAGCGCTATTTTGGCTACGTCTTCCATCTCACAAAATTGCTTCGTGACCTAAGAAAAAAATACACATTCTGATGAAACGTTCATCAGTACGGTGCAGAAACGTTCCCCGTTCACATACCAACAATGAAAACTTCACTGTGGACTTAACTTTGTTTTCTAAAAGGTCTTCAGTGACCTAAAACCCACCCCCCGCATGTGGACGAGGGCTAAAACGCATCAAAAAGCAGCGTACATGTGGAGCATAGAAAAATATAGAAAAAAGGGCCAGAGACAAATATGATATTGGGCTTTTCATTATTTTGGTGATATTGGCCATGGCAGTAATGATTTTGTGGTGCTGCTCCAAAATCAGACTCTTATTTCCGGTAATCCCAACCGCACGTGAAGGAAGCGGGAAAGATCCAGCCAGGCTGGTGTTAGGATTACCATTATTTCTCTTTGCGGAACACAAAGACATGCCCACGCTCAGTGTATACACGCATTCTTGCATGCTGTCACTTTTAATTCCGCACATATCCGCCCACTCTATGAACGCACACATCCTCATCCAAATCGGTGCCGTTTAGGTGACACGGGGACCCGGGCTCGCGTTCACGCGTTTATGCCGCATTGGTAATTACTCCAGAGCAGATTTTGCCGAGTCACACACACAGAGGCCTGTAGCTCGCAGGCATCCCTGTGCTCACTCAGCAGCCTTTACACACTGCTCTCCTGCAGGCAGAAAGCACGAGGGGTGAATAACAAGAGGCTCGCCGGAAAAGCAAAAGTGTGTTTTGGGCCTTTTGTGCCTCCACTCCCACCTTATGTTTGCATGCCATGAGCAAGCTGGACCCTCGTCCTCCCTGGCAGAGACGTGTTGAACAGTCAGTTTATGGTAATCCTGTTGGGCCATTCATTACAAGCCACTAGGAAGTCGATAAATCACAGACGTGTTTCTTTTGGAGGTACAGCCAAGCTTGTTAAGTTTATTGTGTTTTTATGTAAGACAGCAGGCAAATTGGAAACATTTTTGTACTGCCAGCACTTTGCATGGCACTTAATTGTGATACCTGAGGACGGATTTATGCAGTGGCCTATTAAAAGCAGCTTGTTAGTGCCCAGTAATGTGTGAACAGCTTTTTTAGTCTGAGGTTGTTTTTTATGGTGTGAGGTGAATATGAGGCAAAAATTCTAGCTCCATTGCAGGGTCCTACTGATGCAATGTACACAGCTGTACTGACAGCTAAAACTGTTGGAAGATGTTCTTTTTTCACTCCTGCCTTCTTCTTCTCCTCATCTGTTCTCTTCTCTACTCTCCTCTTTTCTCCTCCTTTCTATTCCTTTCTCCTCTTTTTTTCTCTTCTCTTATTTTCTCTTCTCTTTTCTTTTCTCCTCCTTTCTCTTCCTTTCTCCTCTTTTTTCTCTACTCTTCTCTTCTTTACTCTTCTCTTCTCTTCATTCCTCTCCTCTTCTCTTTTCTCCTCTCCTCTTTTTTCCTCTTCTCTTCTCTTCTCTCCTCTTCTCTTCTCTTTTCACCTCTTCTCTTCACTTGCTCCTTCTCTCCTCTTCTCTTTTCACCTCTTCTCTGCACTTGCTCCTCTTCTCTTCTCTTCTCTTCTCTTCTCTTTTCACTTCTTCTCTTTTCTCCTCTCCTCTTCTCTTCACTTGCTAATCTTCTCTTCTCTTCTCTTCTCTTCTCTTCTCTTCTCTTCTCTTGCTCCTCTTGTCTTCTTTTCTCCTCTTCTCTCCTCCTGCTCTTCTCAACTGCAGCTCTGCTTCCCCTTCTCTTGCTCTTCTCACTCACTTGCAAGTCTGAGCTCGTTGAGCAGTGCTCAACAGGAGCCCTACACTAAAGGACACATCTCCTATCATAGCCCAGGGATCACAGGCAGTCCTGCTTTGATACGCCCCCAGTGACACCCCCCTCCCCCTCCTCAAAGCCAGCTCACTCCCTCTCAGCCCCTGCTGAGTGGCAGAGAAGAGCAGAGCAGAACTTTTAAAAGCTCCATAGTGTCTTGATGGAGATGTGGCAGAGCCAGATACTGGGTATCTGAACTATCGACAGCAGGGCTGATTCAAGGCCGCGGGACTGTGCAAGGGATGTATTGTTACTTAATTGTATTTGTGGTAAAAGTTCATTCATTACTGATATTCTGTAGCTCTGCAATATGCAAATGAGCTCTCTGATCAATCACATTGTGGGAAGGTCGCAGGTAAAAGTCCCAGCAGGGGTTCCACTGTGGTACCCTTGAGCAAGGCACCTGCTACACTGCTCCCTGGGCACTTCTCTTAGATGCCCGCTGCTCCAAGTGTGATGGGTTAAATGCAGAGGTCACATTTCGTTGTGGGGCACTTTGTGTGCGACTGAGTGTGTTTACACTGACAAATGGCTTCAATAAAACACATGAGGTTAGTGGTTTTATTCATATTGTGCTGCCATAATATGAACTGGGAACAACTTCTTCATGTAAAGTGTTTATTTGAAAGTCTTTATCACTTGTAGGGATTTAGACCAGTTTTCTGGGTTCGATTTTGTTTGTTTGATTGTATTATGGCGGCACGGTGGTGCAGTGGTTAGCACTGCCCCCTCACAGCGAGAAGGTCCTGGGTTCGATCCCCGGGTCGGCCACGGGTGCCTTTCTGTGCGGAGTTTGCAAGCTCTCCCCGTGTTCGTGTGGGTTTTCTCCGGGTTTTCCGGTTTCCTCCCACAGTCCAGAGGCTGCAGTAGGTTGATTGGATGCTCTAAATTGGCCGTAGGTGTGAGTGTGTGTATGAATCATTGTCTTTCTATGTGCTGCCCTGTGATAGGTTGGCCCCAGCTTCCCCGCGACCCAGAAATGGAAGAAGCGGTTTAGAAAATGGATAAGAAAGATGGATGGTTGTGTTATTGAATATCACCACTGAAGATCGTAGCTGCACAGATGCACAAAGATGAGCCAATCCAGCCTATCAAAATCCATTACAATAAAGATGGATCGCAAATAATGTGCCAGTTTTGCTCATGTTTCTAGTGTTGCTATGGGGGAGCTGAGCGTATGTAAGAGCTACCTCCTTGGTGTGCCGCTGGAGAGGAGAGGCTTCCAGCAGGCCATGACACTGCCAGACACATCGGAGAGACGAGTAGTGGTACTGTGGCCTACTATTATATTCCTTTTTTGTTCCTCTTTCATCTCTCATTTCACACCGTGTCAGGGGAGCACTCATGAGTGTCACGAATCAGACAGAGGAAAGAAGGGGGAACTCATCTGAGGTGGGTTGTCTTCAAACGAGAGAAAGGAAAAGGACTTCAAGACCTTATCCTGCGATGGTGATTTGATAACCAGCTATAGTTTGCGTGTGCTCTTTACAGATGAAAGTCATCTGGGTGCTTGTCGCTGGTGGAACGCTTGCAGGCACGGAAGAGCTCTGGGGTTTTCGGCCTTGTTCCCGTTACCTCTGTAGTGCTTCACTTGAGGTGTGCCCAGCTCCTTAGGCATTCATTGGTTTCTCTGCCATCTGTGAAGGCTACAGGCAAGATCACAGGAGACAAGAACTGTGAGCACCAGCCCCTCATTGGCTTTCGAAAGTTGTCCTAAAGTACTTCCACTCTTTTCAGTGCCGAGTCGGGAGTATGCTCGTTAAGTGAAGGGAAAGTGACTATTCGTCATTGTGAACACACTCAAGCAACACAACGAAATGTGACCTCTGCATTTAACCCATCACACGTGCCCGGGGAGCAGTGTAGCGGGACGGTACCTTGCTCAAGGGTACCTCAGTAGCCTTCAGGTCAGATGTCTTAACCACTAGGCCACTGCTCTGAAGTAGACCGGGGCGGCACAGTGCTGCAGTGATTTCCTACCACTGTCCGAAAGCTTGCGATAGGTTGATTGGATGCTCTAAAATGCCTTTAGGTGTGAGTGTGATGTATTGACTGTCTATGCGTTGCCCTGTGATGGGTTGGCCTCCTGTTCTAGGTGAAGCCTGCCTTGGGCCCATAGTCAGCTGTGATTGGCTCCAGCTCCCCTGGAAATGAGTGAGGGGTTTGGATAATGGTTAAATGAAAAGCAAAAAACACGAATTATCAGCAAACAACAACAAAAAAAGTTAAAAAGCATCAGTTTGGCATGAAAGCAGCTACATGAAAAAAAAAGAGCAATAGCAACGTAAAATAATTCATGTTCCTTATTACACTAAACCTTTCTGCTCTAACCTCAGAACACACGTGGCATTTCAAAGACCTGCACATGACACTACATACTGTCACTATTACTCAGACTTGCAAATGTGATAAAAAAATCATCAGTTAAAATGTACCTTTTTGATGAAATGGCAGTGATTCGCTGGCAGTTGCCTACTTGGGACTTCTCTGGACTACTTTCATGGAGTCTTGTTTAGCAGCAAACAGGAATCACTGTCAGTAATCAAGGCTATCAGCAGGTAGTCTCACAGTCTCACTTGGCAACGCCTAGAAAAGCTCAGTTGAGAAGGAATCTCTGAAGTGATCAGCTTCAAATGAACACGTTCCAGTCAAGAATCTGCAAAAACTTTGTGGCTGTCCAGAGAACTAGCTGTCTTTGTTGTAGAGACTTTGCTAAACTGATATTTTGTAACTATGGAATTAATACATCGTTTTTTTACTTCAAAACGAATAGAAATTCAATTCAACAGGAGCAACAGAAATAAAAAATCCTTTAACATTAATGTAGATTACGAATGTGTTATAAGAATGTTTTAAGTGTTGAAACAACAGATTAAATTCATGTTTATTGTTGCTCTGAGGCTTTTGCTTTTTTGGAATAAGACCCTGATCCACACATTTCTGAAAGATGCCACTAGGTCTGTCAAACCATTAAAATAATTCACCACGCCCAGTTGTATTATTTTGCGTAGTTAATCGATATTAACGACACCTTATTTGTTCATTTTCGACTGTGTAAAGGGAGTAAATTTTGTTGTAGCTACAGCTACAGCATATGAGCTGACAGAATAATCTTTATTAGAATAAATATATTACTTATATTGTGCATTTTAAAATAATGTCTGAAAATTAACACATCACCTGTTAATCATGAATGTGATATTAATTGATTCTGCGGTACTTAAATTTAGCAGGCTGTGATATGCAAATGAGCCTCCAACTAATCAGCGTTTTTTACAGCGTGACCAATCACAGCTCCAGGTAACTGATCATTGGGATTTTGACAAATCAAGGTATTAATGTAATCCAGCAAAGGTACAATTGCATTGATTAGTCCTCAAACACTAAAGGCCCAAAATTCCAAATTTTGTTGTACCAAAAATATTATTCATCACAATTCAATCTTCCGTGACACCTTTTCCGACCTCTCTTTATTCAGTAGAATTAAACATGCTGTTTCTGTTATTGTACCTTTAAGGCTAATATATGTTAACATCGTCTTTTCTGATTGGCTGCCCTGTATTGCAGCTTATTCAAAAGGCAGTGTGGTCATGAAACACTCCTTAGAACTTCAGTTTGAGCAGAAGAGCAAAACTGCTATTGGCTGAATAAGGAGATGTATATTAATGTGATGGTTTTATTACATTTCAAGTGTCAAAAATCTCTTTTCTTTTACAGTTTGCTGTCCATACATGGACTGTGTGGGTGGGGGAGGGGACATACATTTTGAAACTTTACAAGTATTTAAATTCCTGAAGCCTCGACTAGTGCAGGATGAGGATGATCTTCCTCTTCTGAGTCTTAGTTTGCTGCTTTGTGACAAGTTCAGCTGTAAAAAACGTTGTATAAATAAAATGTGATTGAAATATTTACCTTTAAAATGTTGATGAGCATTGCTAACACAGTATGTAGCAGTAAAATCAAAATGTTGATTTTATGCCAGTGTTCACATGAAGTGAACATGAAATGACATGATTTCAATACAGTTTTCCTATCTTCATCACCAACATCCAGTAGATCCAGTGTATATATATATATATATTTTCTGTTTGCTGCTTATTGACCCACAGGTCTCCCATGATCTCTGTCCGATGTAGTCTGTCGAAGTCTGTTGAAGACATCCTCCCTTGCAAATATTCTTATACTGCCAGCATGAGCAGTGTGATTTCTTATGAATGATACTGTGTGCTTCAATGATACATTAGCACTGGCAGTAGCTGGAACTAACTTAACTGAAACTGGCCATTGAAAAGCTGTATTTCAATTACAGGCCAATCATAGCAACGTACAGCATCCAGGCAGCTGGGCTTCATCCTAAGGTGAAGAATGGTTAGATTAATAGTTTATTGCATTAAGCCATTCATGTGAAGTTGACATTTCTGGATGCCTCCGGTATTCCAAAACTCCATCATGCTGTGTCAAACCTCCCAGGTGACCATTACAGTATTTTCGAGAAATGACGGCGCTTAATTCTTCCTACTGACAAAGGCGTAATGAACTGCTGGAGGTGCTTCCTCAAAACCCTCCCTAAGAGCAGAAAGTCAGAATTACGGCACTATCTGCCCCGGAGTGACCTTCCCCCTGAGAAGATAAAGTGCTAATTATGAGACCTAGATTGCCTCGTACTTGTAGAGGAAGATAGCCACTGAGTTTTGAATAACGCTTCATGGAGGCGTCTATAATTGATGCCCGTTTTCCTGGTCTTCTTGTCAGTTGCTGTCCTAATTAAAGCTTTCACCACAGGGTTCCTCAAGTGATGTTTACTCAACAGATTACCAAGCTCTCTGGCATGCAAGTTTAATCATTCCTTTTCTTGCCCGCTTGCAGTTTCAGGATCCTCCTGTATTCCGCATTCTACTCATAATGCATGAACATGTCCATCTCCCTCTGACCCACATTCACTCATTTTAAAAAAAAAAGTGCCCAGTAACAAGTCCAAACAAGTCATTAATGCTTTTTGCCCAATTTTCCATAGGGGATCTGAGCAAAGTGCAGCAGCAGTGTCTCCGCCCGCTAATCTAATGAGTAGATAGTGTCCCTAACACTGGCTCACCAAATGTCCCCAACAGGCCGTTAATTAGCTCACCGCAGGCTTTTCCTGTGAGCTGCTCCTGCGCCGCTGTCATACGATGGCCTCGTTAGACCCCGGTGCTGGCTTATCGATGACATTTAAGCAGCCCTCTCTAATTGAGGAAGAGGACGAGTGATTGGCCATGGATGCAACACACAGTTAGGCCCTGTCCCCAAACAAAAAACACAAATAAGCAGCCGCTCTTGGCCCAAAAAGCAATACTTCCTACTTAGGTCGTCAGCTCCACCGTGAGCAGTGGAGGCCTAGTGGTTAGGACATTGCCCTTGTGAACCCAAGGTCGCAGGTTCAAGTCCCAGCCCGGGGCACCACTGAGGATCCCTTGAGCAAGGTACCGTCCGATACGCTGCTCCCCGGGCGCTGTTGGTAGCTGCCCGCTGCTCCACGTGTGCACGTGTGATGGGTGAAATGCAGAGGTCACATGTCGTTGTGGTGCCTGAGTGCGTTCACAGTGACAAGTAGTTTCACTTTCACTTCATTCATTGCGGAAGATCTTCAAGATGCATAACGTGCATTAGTTCTCAATGAAAACAGCAACATGAAAGTGAAAGAAATATACCGGCGGAGCAAGAGCTTCCTGTCAGGGTTGCGAATTGTGTACTAATGCGCCTTAAAGCTTGGCCTGGATGACAGACGATTGCCTGGAGCCAGCGTTTCTGCCTCGCTTTTCCCTCAGCGCTTTTATCAGTCCTCAAAATGCATGTGACGTTTCAAAGACCTGCACATGACACACACTGGTACACGCTGTCACAATTACTTAGAATTTGCAAACAGAATGATTAAGAAATCATCAGTTAAAATTCAATATTTGATGAAGTGAGAGTGATACGCTGGCAGCTTGCATCACGACAAAGCTTATTTAAATTTCCCCCAACTGTTCTCTCATGTGGTCCGAAATCAAGCCTGATGGACATGCCTGTGTGTACGGTCGCCTGTCTGTTGTACACTCCCTGTGAAGTTATATTAATTCTATATATTATATTAAACATGTAGTTGTCATATGTGTAGTTTGTCATTTTTTTAAAACATTTTTATTGGGAAAAATTTAAAAAATGAAGTGCATATGTATATACATATGTAGTTGTGTGCAACAGTTTGGTCTTTTATGTGTTGTTGATTTTGAAAATAAGTTCTCTTACAGAAAAAGTCACTTCTGCTATTTTAATGGAATTGAACGTTTTTTGGGGGAAAAATTCTGTGTGGATTATATGAAAGTTATGACAAATCTTGTGTTCCGTTTCTCATTATGTCCGGCTTAGCAAGACAGCAGAAATGTGCAGAAAAATGCCATGTTTCCCTATATATATCTATGTGTTTTTACTTGGAAACTCAGGAAAAAAAAGTGGGCAGTGGTGGCCTAGTGGTTAGGACGCTGCCTTTGAGAGCTGAAGGTCGCAGGTTCGAGTCTCGGCCCGGGCACCACTGAGGTTCCCTTGAGCAAGGTACCGTCCCGCTACGCTGCTCCCTGGGCGCTGTTGGTAGCTGCCCGCTGCTCCACGTGTGCACGTGTGATGGGTTAAATGCAGAGATCACATTTCGTTGTGGCGCTTGAGTGTGTTCACAATGACAAGTTCACTTTCTCTTCACTGTGTAGTTTTGTATATATATTTTAACTAATCAACAATTGATGGATTTTTGCTAATGTGATTGATTGGGACAGCCCTACATGCTGACTTGTTCAGCCCCACTAATGCGTTTGTTTATGCAATCTCTCGAATCAGTGTTTGCTCACGTCTTTCTGAGCACCTGTCTGAGGCCGTGTTCTCCACACGTACTGTACAGTATGTGACATACCTTGCCTTTGTGCTGCCTGCCTCTGTGTGGGCAGTAATTTGGAAGTGCTGGATGGTATGAAGGTGGAGGTCTGAACATTTTTAGTAATGCTCTCATCTGTATACCCCCGCCCCACCCCCAGCTTTTTTTTTTTGCCATTGTTGGTGTTATGGACAGGGAGGAGGGCCGGCAGGCGAATAAACATCACTCACCTTTTCCAGAGTGATCTTTTAAGAAGGGTTCACTGACCACAGGTTTGGTCTTCCAAAGGCAAAAGGCGGAGTCAGAACAGTGGAAGATTAATGACATGGGCAGTAGTAGGACATCTGTACCAGCTCGGGCTTCATCGTGGGGGCCAGGTGGTAGTGTGTGGTTTTAACTGACCTTTGACGACAGGCTGTAGCGCGAAGCTGCTGCCGGTGAGTGTGAATTGTTTCAGCCTACACATCACATCCATCTGGGATTTGAAGCTTGCTCGGGCTTTTTTTTCAGACTCCATTAAGTGGACGGATCCGACGCTGGGCACTCAGATAGGATGGCACTGTGGCGTGAAGTGTAGTGAGATTCTGCAGGAACAGGTGAAATGTGCTGGGGAGGTCATGGTTAATGAGAGTCAGATTAGCGCCCAGCGATATTTCACTTATTTGAAACAGATCCTGGCTTAAGTCAGGACAAGAAGATCTGAGGACTATTATTGTCGTTTTAATTCATGTAAAGATATAAATAATTACAGTATGTACTACGTATAGATTCAGTGTGTTGGAAGACTTGAACTTCCACATCCAGCTGTTTTTGTTGCTCTAAACAAAGGATTATAGCAAGATTAGTGGCAGTGGTGGCCTAGTGGTTAGGACATTGTCCTCAGGACCTGAAGGTCGCAGGTTCAAGTCCCGGCTTAGGCACTACTGAGGTTCCCTTGAGCGAGGTACCGTCCCACTACTCTGCTCCACATCTTGGAAGTCGCTTTGGATAAAAGCGTCAGCCAAATGAATAAATGTAGATTATAGCATTTTTTTTTTCATCTGACGGTTTTGATCATAACAGTTCATCATTCTGAAATAAATGACTTTATTTAATCTCTTTAATTACGTTTTTTATTCTCTTTTTCTGAATTGTTGCCAATATCCGGCAAAACACTGCATAAAAAGTATTTATTTTTATTATTCTTTTTCTAATGAATACATTTATTACATTATTATTATTATTATTATTATTTAATTAACCAATATAATGTATTTTTTAAAAATAAATAAAAAAATAAATATATATATTTGAATTTGTATTTATATAGCGCACTTCTTAGACACACTGTTGCTTCACAGTCAGGTAATACATAATGCGGACTCCCTCAGAGAAAGAACTTCCTCCTATCGTAGACGGCTGAATGTAAAGAGTGGACGATTAAAAATGTTCAGAAAGGAACAGAGATCTTCTACGGATGATATGGACGCATGTCAGAGCTCTAAATCTTTACTGTCCTGTCTAGTTCTCAGCACGGGACCCTGATCGGCCTGGTGAAAAAACAGCTCAAGTGCCCAGATGATGAGGCACAAAGGGAGGCATTGTGCGCCCTGCCTCCCACGGACAACCTGGCTCTCCAGAGCCAGGCACAGCTCCCCCGAGATATGAGAGAGTGCACTAACGCTACCTGACAGCTGAACCACAAAGGCCGCCCTGTTCCACAAACACACAGAAAGGGGCAGATATAAGCCCCTCCCACCAGCCTATATCCGTGTTTGTGCATTACCCAAATGGCTAATGCGTTTAAGCATGGTCTGTATATACCCTACAGCTCCAGTGGGCCTTCCCACAGTTCCCCACTCACTTTGTGTTTGAAAGGGGAGCACAGAATTCTCATGGCGTTCTGTCATGCAGCATGGTATAGTGGCGTATATAGATCTTGATGAATGGAAGACATGCATTTTTTGTTTTGTTGTGTTTTTTTTTTTTTGCATGGGAACACAGACCGCATGCGTTCCTCAGCTCTCCCGGTCCTTGATGAGGAACAGCTATTGTGGCCTGACCTAAATTCCTCCCATTCACTGCGCCTTTTTCAATGTCCAAAAAGTTGCACAATGTTGCTCTTGGACCGCGCCGTGTCGTTTAGTTGGAACGGCTCTGCGGAGCCTGGAGTGCATCAGAATACCATTCACGAGTCAGATTACATATTTCATATGACATTTACAGTTTTCAGCACGCTGGTGACAAGCCTGCGACAGGTTCGCTTATTAAATATGAACAGCGTGGAACTGTAGATAATGTATTCACAGATAAGCCGTGGCACATGAAGAGCTTTCTCATCTCTCGCCATTATTGATTCTTCACCACTCACCACGCGCTGGTCTCCCCACATCACAGGAAAGCCTGTCCCTCTCATGGTGCCTTTCGCAAGCCGACTGATAATGATTTCCAGGTGCGTGGTGACCAAACAGAGTGATGTCAATGTAAGATGAGGCAGGAGGATATTGGCTTTCCACCATTTTTCCTGCCTCTTCCCCACGAGATCTGCTGAGAGGGAGAGGGAGAGAGGCTAGAGATTGGAGTAGCGATTCTATCAAGGCATATTCAGCTTAGTCCTGCGCTGCGTGTTGCAATGGAACAACGTTCCAGAAGAACCTCCCGGCTCTGACGCCATAGTTGTAAGGCCACGTTTTTAATATGAGCAAGACCAAGAGCTGGTGTTTCTAAGCAGGGTTGGGATGCAAGTTTTGTACATGTTGAGAATGTAGAAATTAAGTATCTGTTTTCCGCTAGTTTTCAGAATACAGCTACTTTAGAGATTTTAAGGACAATACCTTTAGACTACCTTCATACAAAATGCATTAAAGCTTTAAATGAAGAGCAAGTAAAAGCACGTGAGACAGGAATTCAGTGCATCGCTTCTTTACAGTCCCAAAAGTTCCTGCTAAAGCCTGCGTAGACTGATACATCAGTGTGATGTGTTCTTATTTTGTGTTGCTGGCTTCTGCTAAAGCCTAAGTAGCCTGATAAATCAGTGTGACCTGTCTTTTATCAGTCTCCACATTGCTGAGCTCTGCTAAAGCCTGAGTTGACTGATAACTCAAAGTGCAGCTTATTTATCTTTTTTTCATTGGATCAAAAATAAATTAGTATTTTTTTCTTGCTCTTTTATGCAAATGTAACCATATTTTACATGTCACTTTTTTTAACATATGTGATTTTTGTAGCAAAAAATGATCATAAATAATTTTTTTCTTGCCCTTTTATGCAAATATAGCCATATTCTAAATGTCACTTATAATTTATAACATAATGTGAAATTCTTGAATGGTCATCGTTCATTTTTTCATAACACTTTCCAAACTCTGTTCATCCCGTAGACTTAATTGTCTGTTTTTGTTCTTTTGTCTTTAAGGAAGGCTTCAACACTCTTTATAGCTTCAGTGTGAATGGGCGGAGCTTAACTGCTGTAGGCTGAATCGTTTTATTTAATACATATTCTCACTTTGTAAATTCTCCAATTGTTCTATTTTTTGTGTGTAAAAATGCCCTGAAACGTGCCCTGAATGCTCGCAAGGTATCTGGATTCACATTTCTGGAGTTAGCTTGATTTAACTTTGTCTGAAGGTCTGAATCGACTTCAGTACAATTTTATCTCAATAGCAACAACAGTGTGCAATCAGGACTGGCACAGATATGTGATAAGCCAATGAAAATGTTCAGACGAGTCACTCCCAGTTATGTGGGAGACTAATGCAATTGCTGCCAGTTCTGGCATTAATGGACAGGCTCATTCAGGATAACCTGATTCTCTGAAAGCACTCTATGCTAGACGGAGATGGTCTCCAAGTCCCTAAATGAAGCTTGGAATAAGTCATATTTCACTTTATTGGACCAGAGATCCTCCGAGGGCCTGGAACTCAACAAGTTGAGCACTCGTAGAGACATGTTAAACATTAATGGGAGAGTAATTAATATGTTAACGTTAAATCGGAATGCCGGGGCCTCTTGAGGACGTCAGAAGCTCGCATTAGTATGCGTCCCGGCCAGCCAATGGAACAAGGCTAATCAGTAGTCGCAGTGGGCCGTCCTTTTAATCCCCCACGGGGGGAGGAGACGGAGTTCTTTCCAGAGTGACTTGTTTTGATTGCGTCGCTTTTGAAATGAGGCGGGTGATACCACAACAAGGCTGTCTGTGTTTACCCATCTCCATGCCAGCTCCCTTTCTCGAGGTTTCAAAGCTAAAAGCAAACAGTGAAAAACATTACTACTGAAGTTCCTCTCTCGAGGCCTGTATCCAAATATTCCAACTTAACGCGTGGGATGCGCTCAAATATTGACACTTAACCACTCTCCTGTCAGCTGATACCTAGTCCCATGGTACGGTATGGCTGTGACTTCCTTATTTGAAGTAGGGTTCTTCAGTCAGCGCCGCTATAGGGCACGCGCTGGGAATAGGGCTCAGATGAAACCGGCTTTGGAAGCTCAAGCAGGCTGGCGAGGCAGCTGCAGGGCCTGAAACAATGCTTATTGATGCGGCGGTGATGTGATGGGTGCTGTTTCAAAGCACATCCTCCCCCACCCACAGGAAGGCTCCGCGCTAGAGACGTCAGCTTCGAAATACCAACATCTGGAGATCTGCTGCTCAACGAGGCAGCTCTTTCCTTGTCCGCTTCCTCTCTTTCAGTGGCCGCGGTATTCTTGGCACTCCAACATTTTTCTCGTCCCCTGCTGAGGGACTCTTTGCTGCCCTTTCCAGGCTTCCTTGACCTGCACTTGAACCCCGGGTGCAATGCAGTGAGGCCTGCACTGCTTCTAGCTTTTTTTAACTGTTCTTATCCGTGAATGCACCTGGATGCTCATGGAAATGAGCCAGTTACCAGTTTGTTAGTAGACGTGGGACATATATCTCTCCTGTGGGGTTCTGGTTTGGTTCTCCAGAGCCTAGCCAAGAGTTGTCGCTCACTCAGCTGGGCGGATGAGACTCTCTTCCTCAAACTCTGGATGATACAACCATCTGTTAGGATGCGGGCAGGTGCTTGTTGCAGCAGTAACAGTCCTACACAAACCCTAAATGTCTTAACCCTCTCTGCATGGAGAGGCAAGGTGTGTGGTCTTCAGGAGTTGGTCGTCCATTGAATAATCATTGGCTGAGATGTTTGTTGACTCGCTGTGTTGACTGACTAATATTGACCCATGCAGATGACAAAGAAAATCTAACATCCTGATCTATTACATACTTACATAGTGTTTGGATATGGCACGATACCGCTGAGGCACTGAAATGCGGAAACTACGGCTCAGAAATGTGATAAAAATACATTTTAACGTTTTTGTTCCATGCTTGTATGCTTGTATTCTTGTATTCTTGTATTCCAAGTTGTATTCTTAACATGTGCTTGTTGTCATTTCTTCTCTGTAGGTAAGGTGCTGAACACGGATCTGCGCCACTACCTCAGCCTGCAGTTCCAGAAAGGCTCCTTGGACCATAAACTCCAGCAAGTGATAAGAGACAACCTGTACCTCCGCACCATCCCCTGTGAGTGCCTTTACAGTTAAAGTGGTACCATGGTTGCCTTGACCTGACAACGTCAACCCCAAATACTGTAATGATCGTCATCTGTCTGATCCTTCAAAGTGGAATTATTGCCTGATATCTGGCAGTTAGCAGAGCAATATGAAGAGCTAATGGTGAAGCACAAATCAAAAACTATACAGTGTAAATTAAACCCTATAGATTCACACTGGTGTTTAACCATTAGCGCTTTACTGCTTGGTGCTCCACTAAAATTATCATACTGATTCACTGTTCAGTTCTGTTGCAACACTATATTCAAAAACACATCATTTGAGTCTTGAACTGAACTAAAGTGGAAAAGTTCTGGTTAAGAAAGTGAAAAGCAGTTGAATTTGGATTTTTCTCTATAGCTAAACAACAAATGTGTCCACACAGCTGGAACCTAATGCTGGAAGGAGAATGGACAACTTGAGTTGTCTTGAATTTGACTGTATTTGGACATTTTATCAGTTTTTGCCATTTAGGCAACAAATGGTAATTTAAACAAACCGTGCTTGATATAATATTTTG
>JBBPDA010000132.1:5825726-5844831 GCA_037974385.1 Arnoldichthys spilopterus | reverse complement strand
TAGATAGATAGATAGATAGATAGATAGATAGATAGATAGATAGATAGATAGATAGATAGATAGATAGATAGACATATTTAAAAAAAAAAAAAAAAAGTAAAAAACTAGTGTGAGACCTGAACATTTACACTGAACGTTGTAAATAAGCAGAGGTTTATGCAGAAGCCTCTGATGTTCAAAGGCCTTAACATGATCAATGTCACAGCCACACTTGAATATAATGATCCAGAAATAGCTTGGAATCTTGAAAAGTTCTTCTTAATTTAACTGATTGTATGTTTTCTTTGTTTCAAATATAAAAAATGTACAAATTCTTTAAACTTCTTGATGTTTACTTCCAAATTAAAGTCAACGAAATCCCAGCCTATTATAGTAGTCTCAGATTTGGCCCACACTGTAGTCAATGCCATAATTTGCATTAAAAAAAGGCAAGAAAATGTCATTGTGGTTAAAAAGTTCATTCTTACACTTTAAGTATAAGAACATCCTAATCTTTAATTACAGTAAAGTTAATGGTTAAAAAAATTATTATACAAAATATTGTTTTTACAAAAATGCAACTGAACAATTTATATTTAATTTTCCTCTAAAGTCGACCTGAGTGTTCAGGACCTCCTAAGTGATTATCTATGATTTCCTGTTTCACTGGGGTACAAATATGAGGTGAAACAGTGGACAATTTGCCAAAGTCATTCATTAACATGAAATGAGACAGAAGCATCATTGGCTGGTTTATGAAGGTCAGCCAGCTAATGGCTAAAAAATAAGCTACATGTCTGTGTGTGCAAGTCCATACCCACTTTTAGGGTAATATTAAGCTTACAACAACCAGAGGTGTAGTGAACATGGCTAAAACAGTAAGCTATTATTTTTCCCCATGCACAGTAAGGAACATGGTTAAAGAGGCAATATATCTCCAAGAATCACTTTTGGAGATTTTCAGAAGATGGTTGATTTTATCACTTTTATGCCAACAAACTATTTAGAGGTTGTGGCAGAAGAAAACTTTAGCTTTTTACATAATTATACATGTAAGGATCTGGAGTTAAGTAGAACTCTGACTTGCTTTTTTTACCCTAACTTACCAACAAAAAAAATTAGGCAATGATATGACTGTAATCATATAATAAATTAAAAAAAAAAAAACTATGCAAATAAAAACAGAAGTCCTGAAGCTTTTACATGCTTACTGTGTTCTGCTGTTTGTACAAAAACACTATGTGCCAGGCAGGGCACACACTTCAGTGCATTTTACTCCTGTGTTTACTCTGTGTCTGCTTTGACCCTTTTTGTGCTTCTTTTGCACTTGGCCACAGATCCTTCTTCACCATTGAGAACCACAAGTGGTACACCATGCATACTTTATGAACCGAAGCATAAAGTTCCATCGTGCCATGCACGCTGCTGGATAAAAGCAAAGAGAGTCATGCAGTCCTAAGCATCTGCCTCTCTTCTACAACGTTTTTCTCCCTCCTCCGAGGAAGAGGGTTCACTGGAGCAGAACAAACTTTCTCAGATGCATAAGGCTTTTGTGCCTCAGGAAGATGTGACACCAGACTGAATCAGGCCTTTCGTTCACTTTTTGCTCAAGGCTTCAAACACCCATCCTAAAGGTTACCATTCAGTCCCTATAACGTTGAAGAATGAAACTGCATATAAAATGTCAACTCTACATTTTACACTGGGTAAAGTCCAGTATAAATATTCTCCTCCAAGCTTCAAACACCCCTTTAAAAGGTTACAACTCAGTCCTTGTTTTTCACAGTGCATGTGCATATAATTTTGAAACAATGTCACCAAGTCTTGCGATTTCAGATGTAAAATGTCAGCTTTTTTTATATTAGTTTTATTTATATTCGTAGATTAACTGGCTGCCAGTGATTAAATGTTTACTAGTGGTGAACACACACACATATATACACACACTTCTATGCTAATTTCTGTTAGCATCCCTATGGGATTCTTGTATTATGTTAGCACTAAGCTATCAGCATTGCACATAACCATTTTCTGTACATTCTAGATTAAACATAGACACGTGAAGCTTGTAAAAGACATTCCATGTTTTATCTGAAGCTTGTTGTTAACATTTATTTTACATTTTATATATAATTTCTAATACAAACTCACTGGCTAATCTGTTGCTCATGTTCACAGTCAGTGATGATAATCTTGAACTTCCAAAAGGTTTAGAAGGATGTTTTCCCTCACAAAATTAGTTCATCCACTAGAAATCAAAACTGATTGGTTCATACCTCATCACATTCTCATTATGTTGGTGGTTAATCTAAAGTGCAAGGCCATAAGTCCAGCTCTTGAAGGCCTAAACAGTGAAAGAGCTTACTTAACTGCATCTATCTAAATACTTTTAAAATACCTTTATTATAATAAATAATAAACATTTTATATATACTATTTATTAAATATAGATTACTATTTTAATATATTATATATTTTTTTGTTTCCAAATAAAATAACAATTAAATTCTTATTTCATGCTGAATTTGAAAAGCATGATACAAGAGTTACAGACATTTTTTTGTTTTGTTTTGAGAAATCAGTCCATCTCTGCATGCCTGGGGTTTCCCCTCTTGTGTTTACACTGGGAAAATGGTGTATTCAAGCATTAATTTCATGAAATTCCTAATGTAAGTCTATAATCTTCTACCTATAGTGTTTCACATGATATAACATGATATAATTAGGTATGAAATCCATTTGCCTTTTCCTAAAATATTATTAGGCAGTTGCACCACTTATTGCTTCCAACTGTCTATGCACTGACCCCCATCATCTGGAGATCACCAGTTTGATCTTCCATAGTAGGAAGTTCAGGAGAGCATAACTGGCTTCACTCTCTCTGGGTGAGCAGAAAGACCCTCCCTCTCCCCATTCTCAGTGTGGTGCTAGCCAGTGCCTCCTTCTGTTAGCTAACCTAACAGAATTGGTGGTTAACATTGTCGCCCAAGTGTGTTAAGCTACTGAATGATGTGTTAGCAAGAAGTGGTATCACTTCACATGTTTTAGAGGAAGCATGTTTCAGCTTTACATAAACTGTATTTTCACCCATAGTGTTTCAGTAAAAATGTGCAGTCCATTTTTATAATTAAATAATCTTTCACTAAGCGTATTACAAAACAAACTGGCCATGCATGTGTCTCATGGGGTTGTGTGTGTAGTTAGTCTGTGATTTCAGATGTAAAGGTGTCAACCCTTTTCCATTTATATCCAAGGCTCAGCTGGCTGTCAGAGGAAAAGCGAGTGGCACTGAAACAGATGGAGGGATGGAAGCTCGAGAGTGAGCCTGTATCTGCTAGAGAGCCCTGGGGCACAACGGTCTGCCCTCTAAATCACTGAACCCTTGTCTATTTTACTCCTCCATCTGACAGAGATGCTTACAACAAGAACAGCTGATCCAGAGCTCAAACATTCCTAAGGTCATTCACTTCAGCCACAAAATATGAGCCATCTACTGTTCCCATATTAATCTTTGCAATGAAGCACGCATGGGGTTCATCTGAACCATGAAAGCACATATAATTCAAGAACAAATCCCATTTGCAGAATAGTTGGGACATGCAATAAAAACAAGAATCTGTAATTTTTTTTAACCCTCTTGAACCTTTATGTAACTGACAAAAAAAAAGTAACATTTCCAATGTTTTGTAAATATAAACACATTTTAAATTTGACACCTGCAACACACTAAACATATTTACATAACCTTTCCTTTAATTCCCCTTTTTAAATCTTTTGGGAACTGAGGATTTTATTGTAGTTTAAGTGAAAAAATTTAGTGACATTTTTGCCCATTTGTCACCAATGTCTGATTCCCCTCTTCATGATGTGCAATACATTATATTGCAAGAACTCGAAGGTCATGCACATTCGACAGTGGATTCTGGACTCTTTCTGGATTGAGATTTCTCCAGATTCCCTGAATCTTTTTACATTATATTGGTAGTTGCCAAAACCCCTACATTCTTTGTAATCTTGGGCAGTTGAGGCCTAGTGGTTAGGACATTGCCCTTGGTACCTGAAAGTCGCAGGTTCAAGTCCTGGCCCAGGCATCACTGAGGTACCCTGGCAAGGTACCGTCCCACTACACTGCTCCCCGGTCTCTGCTGAAAGCTGCCTGCTGATCCACGTGTGCACATGTGATGGGTTAAATGCAGAGGTCACATTTTGTTGTGGTGCTTGAGTGTGTTCACAATGAAAAAATAGTCACTTTCACTTTTGGGCAGTGGTGGCCTAGTGGTTTGGACATTGCCCTTGGGACCTGAAGGTGGCCCGGGCACTACTGAGGTACCCTTGAGCAAGGCACCATCCCACTTCACTGCTCCATGTCTTGAAAGGCGCTTTGGATAAAAGTGTCAGAAAAAATGTAAATGTAAACTTACATTAGTTAATTTTCTTTTTAAGCTGATAGACAGTTATGAGCCATGACCCATCTTTGCTTGCAGACTGTGCCTTTGGTGGACATTCTATTATATCCAGTCATGGTAACCTCACCTACTACCAGTTCACCTGTTTTTGTGGAATGTTTCAGTGTAACATCTATATAATCTATAATCTTTTTACTCTTATTTTGTCACTGTCCCAATTTTTTTCAGGCAACTCTTTCAAAATATGTTCATATTTACAAAATAAAATCAAGTAGGCTAGCCAAGCCATTAAAATAATTTCTTTACCCATTTGTTAGTTAAATAAAGGTTGAAGAGAAATTAAGAAAATGCAGATGTTTGTTTTATTGCATTTTGCAAAATATCCCAATTTTCCTGGAAATGGGATTTGTACATACAGGAAAACATCAGTAAAATGCAGAAATTCTCTGCTCCATTAAGCCCCCTGTTGGATAACCATCAGGGCTTTTAAATAATCTCGGGGTGTGAGCTCATTTTGGGAAGTTATGTTAATTTAATTTAATCTGGATTAATGACAGGCATGGGTAGCTGCCAGAGGACTGTTGCCATTTTGATTAAATACACAGCAAACAGTCTCAGGAGGGGGGCGTGAAGGCTGCGTGAAGCATTGCTTTAGCTCTGTGGGATAAGACTCGCTTTATCTGGGGCTCAATTAAACAGCTTTCAGGAAGTTTTAGGAGCTTAAGAGGGGTCCTGTGTGGAGCAGGAGCAGTATATAAATGGCCTTGTTGATAGGAATGAAAGGATTCATCTGTGGTATCTGCCCGCATATGGTCATTTACTACAGGCGAACGTTTCCCTGAATTGTATAAAAGAAAAGAACAATTATTGACTGAAAACACGTTATAGTAGAAGTCAACAGGAAAGTGCTGAAGACTGCTGTGCTGGGTTCTAAGTACTCAAACATACGCTGCCTGTGGAACTGAGATTAGGCTGAAAAATACTGGAGTATTCCTTAAAATATTGTCACCTGGGGCCATTTCATTGTGTCACTTGTTTATGTTCGGGTTGAAGAGATATCACTGTCTTGCCCACGCAAAATGTCTATGTTTCATACTGGAGTGTGCCAGGTTTGCCATTAGCGAGAGTTTTTCTGTTTACTGATGCCACTGGAGTGTATTACTTTGCACATCAAGGCCATTTTACTGACAAAACCAGCCACATGAAGCAGCATGTCTAAATCTGTGTGTGGGTATGCATGTGGGTGAGTATGTGTGTGTGAGCTTTTCTGTGCATCTAGGCTGTGTGTGCACGCTGTGGGGTGTTACTGATCTTTTAAATCATTGCAGAGAACACGGAGGATAATCCTATGTTGTTGCAGATGTTCTTTATGCATCCTCTTAAGCATGTTTGGGGTCTACGTTGTGTAAGAGGAATTTAGAGCAAGACTTATAAGGTTTTGTATATATTACTTCATGCATTCAAATAGGGCAGAACTTTCAGGAACTGTAAAAAAGTCATTGAGCTTCTCAGTACAACTCAGTCTGCTGCCCTTGTTGGTCTAGGGAGATCATATTGCATTGTTCCTGATTTTAAACACCAGCAATGGATGTTACTGAAACACTAGAATATATACACACACACACCAATTAGCCATAGCATTAATACCACCTGCCTCATATTGTGTAGGTTCCCCTCATGCTGCTGAAACAGCTCTGACTATGGTGCACTGTGTGTTCTGACCCCTTTCTATTAGAGTCTGTGTTTACTTTTTAAACCACAGGAGCTCTTCTGTGGGATCGGACCCGACAGGCTAGTCTGCCCTCCCCACACGCATCAGTAAACCTCGGGGATCCCTGACCCTGCTGCCAATAGACCAGTTGCCCTTCCTTGGATCACTTTTGGTAGGTATTAACTACTGCAAACGTGGAACACTCCACAAGACCTGCCATTTGCTCTGAATCGGTTGTCTAGTCATCGCAGTAAGGCCATTGTCAAAGTGTCACCCATTTTTCCTGCTTCCAGCACATAACCATATATATATATATATATATATATATATATATATATAGTGGTGGGTGAGAGGCTGCCCAGAGACTGTGCATGTGCCCTCCCTTGACTGGGAGGTCAAGGTGGCCACTATCAAGGAAAGGGCTGGAACTTTTAAAGCGAGGGGAGAGAGACTGATGAAACAGGCTAGAAAGACCAGGATTCAGCTCAAAGGAGTGTTTTGCTGTGTTTTTCCACTTTATTCTCTGTTGGTTCTAGTTTTGTGTAAATAATCCTACATTCATGCACTCGCCTCGGCTGTGTCAGTGTGTCTCTGGGTGATGGGAGGTTCCTGGCCAGTGCAAGTCAGCTTGTGTGGTATACATTAATTGAATGGTACAGGCCTGAATGCTTGACCTTTATAGTGAGGGGGACTGGTAGTGTTGTTATGCTGTAGGGGGCACAAGTTAAGTTTGGTCTACTTGACTCTTAAAAATATCTCCAATGTTGGAATGAAGTGTAAACTGGAAGAAGCTGAACAAATGCATCTAAACTCAGACCATGGTCCATAAAAGCTATTAGGTATCAGTGGGATTCAGTGGTTAAACTGGAGTAGCTCTGACGGATCCTCTTCAGGACACATCTGTGTGAGGTCATGTTCTTTCATGAAGCGCTAAACGATGCGCCCAGCAGGATCTGCAAATCAGACTGAAATGGAATCACTCCAGATGAGATGGTCAGCGTACGTGATTTATGCATGTACCACCAGTATCAAGTTCATTCACTTAAAAAATGAATGGAGATGTATGATAGTGCTGATATATGCCTGCACTGTCATGTATGTCTGCTTTCTGTACAGTATGCATGGCTGACCCAGAGAGAGGGAAAGGAATTATCTTGTAAGATGCACTTTGCACCGCCAGCTGCCAGCTGCCAACACCAAGATGAAGTCAGCTTTAACTCTTGCTCTTATCCACTCAAATATCCCCATGTGACCTGGGTTGCCATCGGGCAGCTCCAAACTGCGCTGATGTTTACGTGCCATTACAAATGAGCTGTGCTCCTTCCTTTGCATGCCTGAGTGTGTTGTATGGGAACTGCTGCTTCGAAGGCAGGGGGCTGTTGTTAATGTACCATTCAGGTCTTTTTTGCTGCTGTTTTAAAAACAATCATCATTTAACGTTTTTTGAACAGTCAAAAACATACACTAACACACTACTGCCATATCAGTGGCTAATGCTGTGTTAAAAATGATCCACCTCCTGAATAATACCTGCTCACTGGTGGTCCTGGCCATTGCTGAGCAGGTTAAAGGGGCTGACAGACAATGTGGAGTAACAGATGGACTAGTGTCTATAACTGTACACTACAAAGTGCACCATTATGATAAGTGGAGCTGTGGATACAAGGTAGGTAGCACTATTGCATATAGCTGTATCAGTATGTTATACTGTGTCAGAAACTACAGAATGAAGCCTATTTGAGATTACCTAATCTCAGTGTGCCTTGAGGCAAGTGTGTGATGATTCATTTTTTTTGCACTTTGTGTTGTTTTCAGAACAAACAGGCTTCGACAGCAAACTGTAAAATGTAACAAATTATAAAGAATTGATATTCTTGATCATGTGTGTAAGAAAATGTTGTTATTCAGGCTATGTGTTGCACACACACTGTGAACAGTGAATTTGTCCTCTTAATTGAACCCATCCATTATACCAGTGCATGTACACCTGGAGCAGAAGCAGTGGGCTGCACACCTACAGTGCCGGGGGCTTATTTGCCTTTCCCAAGGGCACTTCAGCCATGCATGTGTGAGGGGAAAAGCACCATTTACTCAGTCACCCTCCCATCAGTCACCTGCTGGTCCCAGGGACTAAACCAGTGACTCCTTAGTCACAAGCCCTCTTCTCCAACCATTAGGCCACGGCTGCCCCTTCAAAGAAAATAATGAACACCTGTCAACAAGGATGGGATGAATAAATGGGTTAAAATTGAGAAAGCATGAAGAAAAACACAAACTGAATATTGAAACATCTCACACACCTGCTCATTCGTCTTAACCAGTTGCATAAAGAGCATTACACTGGATTGTGGAATATTGCTGTGAGGATTTGATTGCTTTCAGCCACAAGAGCATTAGTGAGGTCAGGTATTAATGTATCCAAAGGTCAAGGGAGTTTGACTGCTCTACAGCCCAAAGTCATGGGGGTGCTTTATATTTTTCTAGCTGATGCCTGGCACTGGACATGTTGACCTCAGTGTCTTATGCAGCTGCTCTGGAGCATCCCATTCTATTGGAAATGCTTTCTATGACGAAAACACAAAGTAAATGCCCCTGGGGTAAAAACGAGGGTGCCTTAAAGTAGTGAAAGTGAATTCATGACAGACAAACAAGAAAATCCACTTTATCGCTTTTATAAGAATGTAAATTATTTGGTCAGGATTCAGAGATATCAAAGGCCTTTTGGGCCTTAGTGCTTACTCTCACTTTCTTGCTTTCTCTCACACCTCTGATAAATATAAAATGTGAAATGTGAGCACATTCCTGCACCCCGGGTAAAGCCCTGGGTGGAACAGCTGAAGGCAGAGAAAGGCAGGATGAATCTGTGGGATTGGGAATCTGATCCAAGATCAGCCACTCCTCATTCTCCTGCCCCCATCAAACACACTCACACACACTGCCACATATGTATTCAATCAACCAAGACATATCTGGCATTTAAAGTTTGCTTCTTTTAGTCTTGTTCTGGAGCTAAAAGGCTAATGGAGCTAAGTTGGTGAAGTCTACATCCCACAACTAGCTGAAAACAGTAGCTTTTGCAAGCCTTAATTTGTTAAAGATTTTTTTTTAATTTTATGTTGCATTTCTTATATATTTTTGTAGATAACAGGATGACAGAAACCACAAAAGCAGATCTATTTGATATTAATTACCAGCTCAGTTTTGGTTTGGGGCAGATGTGAGATCTAAGGGTGCTTATCACCAGTGTCATGCAAGTTACTGCAAGTTATTTCTTTAAAAAGTAATTTAATTACTTATTACTGCATATAAAGAGTACTAGCAAAAGTAACTTTTGTGTTACCTCAAAATGTTTGATTCTTAATGCTCTGTTATTTTCGTGTTGCTCTGATGCACTGTGGCACAAGACAACTGTCAAATCTTCTCTATCTTTGTACCCCATTATCACTATTAACCATATCATCCAGATTTATGTTTCAGTTGCCTGACGAAGAATCTAGCCTGCCAGAGTTCACCCTTTTTAACTGACAATGCTGTTTAAACTTAATTTTTTTAACTCCAACCCTTTTTGGGCCTCGCAGGGGCTTGGGCCATTGCACTGAATGTACTGCATGATGAACAGAAAATTTTACTTTTTTTACTTTTATTTTCAAGCTGAAATAAGTGAATAATTCAACAACAGCCATGTGGTAATGATAACTAGGCATTTGCCTTTGCTACCTGCATTATCCCCATAGCTCCAGTGCAAAACTAAAGTGGCAGTCACCAGACATATCCTAGCTCACAGACTTCATCTGACTTGATAAAAATGTATTTGCTTTTTAGACTAACTGCTCCTTCAGCTAATCCCCGCTAATCTCCTTATCACCATTTCTTAATTTTCCTTTATTATGGGAGGAAACAGCCTGTAAGCTCCTGTGCCTGTGGATGCGCATGTGCTCATAGCCTGGTACAGACTGTGATTGTGTAATGACGCAGAGATGAAACCGGAGCATTGTGTCCTAGTTTTGCTAGGCTGTGAGAGAACGACAGCTGCTCAGGCCAGTGAGAGAGAGAGAGAGAGGGGGGGGGGGTGGGGGGGCAGGAGGGAAGCTGTGTGGGGGGGGCGGAAGGGGCAGAAAGTAGCTGGCCAGCCAGGAAGCTTGTGTCCGCAGCCCTTTCTCTCTCTCGCTCTCCCAAGGGAAAGAAGGAAGAGAGAGGTTCCTGTGAGGGAGAACAGCTGCAGCTCCTGAGCACTTATACCCCCAGTTCCCATCCAACCATGCACCTGCATGCTATCAATGCCCACCATTAAAGGCAAAGCTGCAAAGTGGATAGGTTATAAAACTCTTATAAAGATTGGTGCACTAGCGTAGTTGTGGATGGTCCGTTTTAATGTTCTATCTTACAGAACCACATGAAAAAGACAGTTACAGAGCATAGTGAGGCTAAGGCTGACAAACATGATGTCAGTCACGTCTGCAAAATTTGCATTTGTGTTTTAATCCAATGGATTTTATTCCTTTTTATTATTTTGTTTCTAGGAGGAACATAACAGAGAAGTAGTAGTAGTAGTAGTAGTAGTGGTAGTTGCAATAGTAATATTAGTAGTAGTAGTAGTGATAGTAATAGTAGCAGTAGTAGTAGTAGTAGTAGTAGTAGAAGTAGTATTAGTAGTAGAAATTAGAGAAATGTGTTGATTATTACAAAACCGACCGTTAGGTGAGGAAGAACAGGTCATTTAATGGTTAATGATGATATTGAACATTTCAATATTTAAAGTCTGTGTTTGTGTATAGAGAAACTCTGCAGCTGTACCAATGTTGTGCAAAATGGCCTTTTGCCTCTTTGTGTCTTTGTCTGTCTGACCGGCCGTCTGGGTGTCTGTGGCAGGGCTGTTTCCTGGTGGAGTTGGAGAGGGGCCCACGAGGTTTTGGCTTCAGTCTGAGGGGGGGGAAGGAGTACAACATGGGCCTATTCATCCTGAGATTGGCCGAGGACGGTGCAGCTCTGAAGGACGGCAGGATACATGTGAGTTACCGTTCAGCCCTCAAAGCTTATGCAGATCCACTGACTGGGTGGTGAATCGTAGGGATTGGTCACATATCAGTGACTGAAATAGCGGCAGTAGCTAAAATATTCCGAACATATCTATAAACCACTAGGACCAGTCACACGTTTGAGCACCTCTGGTCAAATGTGTGCAGGTTTTGTTGAGTTTTTAAATGTAATTAGGTATATACACTCAACAGAAAACACATTTCTGCACATTTTTATTCACAATCACTATTTATATGTGGCCCGTGAGAAAGACATGACACATTTCATCTTTAACTTCCAACATACTGTACATAGAAACTGTGCACTTACATTATGCCAAATTATTTTCCCCTCTATATGGTGTGTAAACGTATCTTACCCCAATTTTTGTAAATATGTATTGTTATAGGGATTTTTTTTTGTGATTTTTGCTTATTATTTATTATAATTACAGATATTTTTCTTGAACCACTTGCATTTCTTTAACATCAAAAACCAACCACAGTTTAGATGTAAAATTCTCATCAGAACTACTACAGTGTAGTGTTTATGTTGTAATGTAAATATGTAATGCATTTTAGACAGACTGTAGCAGTACATCCTCATTAGCCCATTAAACACAGCTCAAACTGCTGGACAACACCGGGTGTCTTGCGCCGCTGGTTATCGTGGGGAGGCTGTAGGCCTGTGGTTAAGGAGAGATGGTCCTTTTCGGTATGATGGGCAAGCACTGGGCAGTGCGGACAGATTGCTGATAGTTATTTTATCCTGACAGGTGGGAGATCAAATAGTGGAGATCAATGGCGAGCCCACCCAGGGTATCACACATACGCGGGCCATCGAACTAATCCAAGCTGGAGGCACCAAGGTGCTGCTGCTGCTGCGGCCTGGCCAGGGCCAGATGCCTGACCACAGTGAGTAAAAGCCAGTCGATACTGTAGACAGCAAGGTTTGCTTCGTGTGTTTCTGCTCTTGTTGTATCGTAAAGCACTTTGAGCTGCTGCATGTATGACCGTGTTCCAGGCGTACAGTTATTCTGTCTGTCCACAGAGAGTCAGGAAGTGCTGTTAGTTACCAGATACATGACCACAGTTATTACTGAGCTATTACCCATTAGTCATTTATCCGATCTGAGCGCTGGGGCAACTCCGTCGCGCAATAATGCAAATGCTGCATACATTCACTGGCCACTTGTGTCAGCCTTGTTGGTCCACCTTATTCAGGTGTACATCATCATGCCTGACACACTCATACCAGTGCCTCACAGGCTACCAGGTCAGTGCCACTGCTGTGTTGAGAATGGCCACCACCTAAATGGAATCTAGTGAACAGCGATGGGTTAGAAGGTGGCTGACCGTTTGAGAGCACATCGGCCTACGCGGTAGGTGTAGGTCCTACAAATTTGAGGTACACTGTCGTAGGGAGTGGATTATATCTGGGTGATGCTCTTAAAATTCAATTTATAGAGTTTTTAGATTTTTTTTTGCCAAACTATATCTATCATTAGAGACATAAAGAAACTGACCCTTCCATTCCTTATGGGCTAGTTTATTTATTTAGCTATTGTGGTGGGTTCTTCTGGAGCTGGGCTTGTGCTCACAGTACAGTTGACTTGCAACTGTGCCCTCACATCCCAATGGGCACATGGGCACATCCCAAACAAGGCCCAGTAATACTTTACTGTCTGATAGGATACACTGGTCAGATGTTTGTACCCACTAATGTGTGTGTGTGTGTGTAATTGGATTCTTGCTGCAGGTCTTTCTGAACACCTCCCCTCTCCCCTCGTTCTCTCTACACACACACACACACACACACACACACATTCTTTTTATGCCCACTTGTGTATATGTGTGTATACAGACATATTTGTGTGCCTGACAGTGGTGTTGCCAAGCTTCTGTTTTCACGCTTTCTCATTCTGCCACTCTCTTTCTGTTCCTGTCTTTCTCACTCTTGTCTTTGGTCTTGGCTCCTCTGTTTCTCCTCTTTAGGTCTGAACTCTTCTTCCACCTTGTGCTTCTACATGAAACCAGAGCATCACTAAAGACTACTCTGCTTTTCTTGGTCTGTCCTTAATAGCCTTGGTAAACCTTGCTCCTCCTCTAAGCCTCACTTCTCTCTTGGTTTTTCAGAACTGTTGCTCTTTGTTTTTCATGTCTCTTTACCATAATCAGTAAGCAGCCTTTCGATGCTGATAACGGCCTAGGAATGAATGCAGCCGTACATAAGTGATATTTAGGCACTGCTCACTAGCATTGGTTACTCCAACAGAGATTATATTCAACACAATACACAGTTCCTAGACCGAACTGCATGATGGACCTATCAGAGGAGATGACAACAATAAATAATCGCCTGCAGATGTTTGGCACAATAGATGATTGCTGCAGGGCAGGGATTCCTACAGATAATTCTTGCGACCAGATATTTCTGATAAAGTAGCCTTTTGGGCAAAGGTTTGCCTACAGCATCTGTAAAAAGAATGAACACTGTTATCTCTGCTATTTCTGTGCCGTCAAGTTCTTTTCGCTCACTGGTTCATTTTGACATCATTGCTCTCTCACCTCCATCTGCACCCTTATCAGCCCACAGGGAAAATAGAAATGTCTCTCCAGCATAGATGTATATCTCAGTTGCTTGAGGCCAAAGCCTCAGAGAGTGAAGAGATTTGGCAGGTGTTTTGCTTTCAGAGTTTGTTTTAGATTTGATTAATTTTGCACAGTTCTTTGTGTTTTGTATTGGCTCTAGTGTCTAGTGGTCCAAACGGTCACTGAATTGCCAAGAAATTCCTCATGTGCTGACTGTGATCCCTGCCATCTGTTGCAGATGTTAAGGAGATGATGACGGGTCCACCTGCAAACTTCTTAAGATACCCTGCACCTGATGAGCCATCAATGCCAGCATCTCTATCCTCCCCCTCTCTCTTGCCTTCTGAGAGCGCCAATTCTGCTTCCTGGATCACAGCCCCGGAGGAGCTCCTTGCCGCAGCTTCTGTGTCCTCCCGTGGACAACATCACCACCCCAGAGATCCCAGATCCCAACTTTGGAAAAACGACTCCACCGTGTCTCAAAGCAACAACTCTTCTGGCCCCCCAAGAGTAGATGCTTCTCTCACGGAGCGGAAAGAGCGTTCAAGTAGCCCTAAGAAAATGGAGAAGAAACCCTCAGGTTCTGTGGAGAGCAAGAGCAGCCATGCTAGCTTGGATGTCTTCACAGAGAGAAAACCCCAGGGTCAAAGGGAGAGAGAGAGCCGCTCAACAAGTCCTCGAAAGAACCCCAGGAAGGACCTGGAGAGTGGAGCCAAGCAGGTCTCTAGGGAACAGGAGGAGCCACAAAGGCACTTTGATGGACAAAAGCACAATACTGGTTTTGGAGGGCCTCAAGAAAGGAGACACGGAGAGACCACTGACCTCCAACAGGACAAGGAGACTGGAGAAAGTACTAAGACCTCTAACGAACGGCGTCATCGGGAGAAGAGGGCGGAGACTGACCTGGTACCTCAGAGGTCTCACTCCCACATCCACAAAGAGAGGGCAATACCAGAGCCTCAGGCCAGTACCCTAAACCGCAAGGAAAACAGAGAGCGGGAGGCAAAAGAGGGCAGACACAAAGGGGTGGCAGCGGAAGAGAGCAAGAGAGAGACAAGGGGATCTAGCAGCGTCCCACCAGAAAGTTCCTGGAATGGAAACCCCGGCGGCAAGAAGGCCCCCATAACTCCAGGTCCATGGAAGGTCCCTAGTTCGGCTAAGATCCATTCTCAGGTGGAGGGGGTCTGATGGGGCATGTGCTCAGTGGAGAAATGGAGTTCCAGTTCATCAGAAAGGACTGGGATATGGGCCCGACCGTGGTCAAAAGATGGGAATCACTGTGTATTTGCTGATAGTGCATATTTTTTATGTGACTTTTACATCACATTGGTAACTTTGCTGAGATCAAGCTTTCATGTATTCAGTGTTCAAGTATCTGTTCAGATTGTGTCCTCATGTCCAAGCTGGTGCATTCGTCCCGCATACAATAAGACCTGCCAGTCTTGTATTGTGCCAATCAGAGACTCCTGCTAGAAAGACTTGACACAAATTCCAGTGCTCCTGTGAAACCCTGCGAGGTGTAAAGACGGAATGCTCTGACTTCTCCGGAAACGTGAAGAAACCTTTTTGTTTGTTTGTTTGTTTGTTTGTTTTGTTGGTTTTTTTGGGGATTTTTCTTGTGTTGTTCAGCTTTGCTCTTGTCTCAGATCGCGTGCACAATCCGTCAATTACCCTGACTTGTTTTACCTCGCATGATCTGCCGGATATCCTAACAAAGCTCTTGCAAAGATCGTTCAGCCAAGCAATGCTGACATGGTTAGCCCAGCACAAAGCTAACAGTAACAGCAGCAGCTTTGATCTCTTGTTGGGCGCACCATGACTGCTTAAATGAACTATACCTTTAGGTGCAGTCCAGGCAAGTGACCAGACTGTGCCCACAAAGAGCTGATTTCCCAAACCCAGACTGAGCCTAATCCAAGACTAAAGAATGGTCATTAATCACTGGCATTGCATTTTAGTTCAGGCCTAGGCTTAATCAGTTTCTGGGACAGCAGCTCATGGTGTTTAGGCCACACATTAGCAGCCTTGCGATGTATTTCAGATGACTTTCAAAGATGTGCATCCATGTTTAAATGGCCAGACACTTGTTGTTTACTACATGTGTGTTTATGACGATGCCTGTGTAATTTATTGAGATAAAACAAAAAACAAATATATAGCTTTTCGCGATCATATATAAGCATTGCGCTCCAACTCCGATTCTAAAATGCTTGCTTCATCCTCCCAGTGCGGTTTAGAATCGCTGACTTTGCGCACTACACGCTGTAGGGTATGCGTTTTTCGTACCGCGGCTTTTTCCGATTGTACTTCAAGCAGAAAGGTGTGGGCCTCAGGGTGAACGATTGGACTACATGCTTGGTTGTTTCAGTGAAATGAAGTATAGAAATGGTTTTGGGTGTAAATCATGTTTATTTTTTGTTCAGTCGAACACCTATTTCTGTCTTCTTGTTGTCTTTCATAACACTTCATAGTCCAATTTTGTGTGCGTCACTATCCTGGCATCATTGTCGGGGAACAGGTGGATCTGCAAGGGGAACACTTTCTCTATATAAGGTCTGTGCTTGTTGAAAACCCAAATGTAACATAAGAAAATGTTCTAACCTAAGCTCACGTAGCTCATCAAATGTAGCTCATTTGACTGTGTGTGGACTTTCGGCAGCATCCCCATATATCTGTGTGTAGAAAGATCGCGTACATATGATTGGTGTTATCACAAACATATCAGACTGTATTAAAAAAAAAAAAAAAAAGTTTTTCATATGTTTAAATATCATTGTGATTCTCAATATCTATGTGATGATATGCTTTTGTTTCCTTTTTTTGAGAATGGGGGTCAGAACAAGTGGCAGCTTTGATCACGACTTAACGAGTTCATTTTCTTTCATCCGGCCTCGACTTTTGCCTTTGTTTTTGTTAACACTCTCTCCATTGTGCCCACGAATGGGACCACGTTAAGCCTGTTGATGAATTGGAGCTCGACGTCCTTTGTGACATATAACCAAACAGTGGTTCGGCTTACAGTTAGCTGGTTGGGCGTATGAGTTTGCAATAAAAACGTGTGCATAACATTTGGGAAATGGCATCCGTTTGATCCTGAATAACAATGTGAAGCCTTTATGGACTGCTCGAATGGCCTAACTCGACGTCAAACTGGACTTCTTGTGGTTTGTTTCCCTCGTGCATCTCATAACTCGTGTGTATGAAACCGTGGCCTTGCTTTGCTTTATCTTAAAAAAAAAAAGAAGCTTTTGGATCTCTACATTGTGGTAGTTGTAAATGTTTATAAAATGTACAGCACATGTATAAATACTTGCCTTCACTCTGGAAAAAAAAAAAATCTGTAAATCGCTCCATTATTTTTTTAAGTAATTAAAAAGATGAGGATATATAGTGGTGAAAGAAATGAATCTGGTCATGACGTTCTGTTCATGCACTGATAAATAAAGTTTTACTTTAAAATGACTTTTGCTGTAGGTGTGTGAAGTGTTTTTGTAAATAATAAGTGTGTGTGTGTGTGTAAAACCTGTAACGTTTTCTGTAATGAACAGGTTCGACATATGTAAATGTATGCACCATTTCCTCTGTGCAGTGCATCGAGAGTGAGGTGCAAAAATGGTCCGTTTGAATTGTGTATCTGTGATGTCACAAAAACTAAACATTTACATATAGCATCCACTTATGGAGGGCGGCACGGTGGTGCAGTGGTTAGCACTGTCGCCTCATAGTGAGAAGGTCCTGGGTTCGATCCCCGGGTCGGCCACAGGTGCCTTTCTGTGCGGAGTTTGCAAGCTCTCCCCGTGTTGGCGTGGGTTTCCTCCGGGTTCTCCGGTTTCCTCCCACAGTCCAAAGGCTGCAGTAGGTTGATTGGATTGGAAAATTGCCTGTAGGTGTGAGTGTGTGTATGAATGATTGTCTGTCTGTGTTGCCCTGCGATGGGTTGGCCTCCTGTCCTGGGTGAACCCCGCCTTAGGCCCGCTGGGATTGGCTCCAGCTTCCCCGTGACCTGGAACGGAAGAAGCGGTTGGAAAATGGATGGAGCCTAAGCTGCTTTTTCAATGACGCACAACAACAACAAAAAATTCCAATAAGAACAAAGTTACAGTTGTAAACGCTGTGAATGTTTGGGCGCCCCCGACCACATCACAGCAAGATCTAATTGCAGAGTCAAATCTGGATTATTGTGCTGTAATAACCGACCTTCTTCTCCTTCAGCGTCTTCATTGACTGTGGGAGCTTCCAAGATCGGTTCATATGTAATAGAATTCTTTCTTCACTTCTACATTGGGTTTTTTGTGCTGGCTTGTGGCACAACCTCAAAATTGACGCACCCCTGCTTAACAGCAGGAAAGATGCTATTTTATTCAAATTCTTCTACTTTTTCATTGATATCTCTGGTGACCGTAGCCAGAGTGTTTATTCTGTGCTTCCTCGCATCGCAGCAATTTACATTTACATTTACATTTATTCATTTTCCTGACGCTTTTCTCCAAAGCGACTTCCAAGACACAGGAAACACTCAAGCATTAGAGCTGCACAGGGCAACACTGAAGTGAGTCATTGATCCCAGCATTTCAAAGTTACCCTCTGATGACACTTCCACAGAGACGATGTTTGTGCAGCAGCGCCACTGCAGTGCCGTTTCCATGCCAGACCAGACTTCCTGGAGGTCCTTGACGGTGATGTGGGGGTTTTGCTTTGCATAGCTGTCCAGTGCATGAGGTGTTATTTTCAGATTTGCCTTGGTCCTCCAGATCTCGTGTAGAGCTCAGCAGTTCTCCTTCCACGTTCCGCTTCTTAATGACATTTCAGAGATACGAAATTGCAAGCAGAATGTGTTATTTCTATAGTCTTCGCTCACTCTGTAAAGGTCAGTTGTCTTTAGATTCAGATCCTCAGTCAGCCACTCAGTGAGCGTGGGTGGGTTTAAAAAGTCACAAAATGTATTATGCTCTGGAACTGTTTACACCTGACTTGGGATAATGAGTCAAATAAGCTCTAACACCTTACATACATAAATACATACATGCATGCATGCACACATACAGACAGACAGTCAGACATGCATACATACATAAATACATACATGCATAAATACATACAGACATGCATGCACACAGACATGCATGCACACATGCATACATACATACAGACAGACATACATGCATGCATACGTACATGCATAAATACATACATACAGACATGCATGCACACATGCATGCATACATACATACAGACATACATACATACATACGTACATGCATACATACATAAATACATGCATAAATACATACATACAGACATGCATGCACACATACATACATACAGGCATAAATACATACAGACATGCATGCACACAGACATGCATGCACACATGCATACATACATACAGACAGACATACATG
>JBBPDA010000132.1:5788602-5825626 GCA_037974385.1 Arnoldichthys spilopterus | reverse complement strand
CACACAGACATGCATGCACACATGCATACATACATACAGACAGACATACATGCATACATACGTACATGCATACATACATGCATAAATACATACATACAGACATACATACATAAATACATGCATAAATACATACATACAGACATGCATGCACACATACATACATACAGACAGACATACATACATGCATACATACATGCATACATACATGCATACGTACATGCATGCACACAGACATGCATGCACACATGCATACATACATACAGACAGACATACATGCATACATACGTACATGCATACATACGTAAATACATGCATAAATACATACATACAGACATGCATGCACACATACATACATACATACATACAGACAGACATACATGCATACGTACATGCATACATACATAAATACATACCTGCATAAATACATACAGACATACATGCAGACAGACATACATACATATATACATACATACATACATGCATAAGTACATATATACATACATACATGCAAAAATACATACATACGTTCATACATACATACATACATAGACAGACATACATGCAGACAGACATACATGCATAAATTGCCCTAACTTTTGCACATGGTACAGTTATTTAATTTCTTCCCTCTAACATATTAAATTAAGCAAACACATGGTGACTGTACGTTGAAATTTGCAAAAAAAAATTAGTCAAATGGAAGATTGTTGTTGTGATCTTTTTTTTATTAAATAACTGGTAAATATAACCACCAGATAAATAAGCTACCTGATAAATATAGAACACGAGCACTTTAAGTCTTACAGAGCCCATTTGTCAACTAAAGCACACGATCTCACTGTTTTAGTGTCATATTTCAGCTGAAGTGTTTTGTTTTCATCTTGAGCGTCCATGCCCGGTGCTCTAGTCTCGCCGCCACGGGCAGCGTTGCTTTCCGCACGCAGCGCTGTCTCGTCTGCAGAAAGCGCCGCCCCGCCTATTGAGTTACACGATGACGTCAGCTTCGGGACCAAGGCGCGTGCAGCGGCGCACGCAGCCGTCCGGGCGCCTAATGTCCGCGGACAACTCCATCTCCCACAAGGCACCGCGAGCCGCGCATGCGCACGGCGGCAGACACGGACGAGAACTACAAACCGCCGGTCTGTGATAGGGTGCGCGCCCCTCACGGACTACACATCCCAAGCGCCAAGACACCTCGGACGACATGCGCGCTTCAACTTCGCGAAGGCTTTTTAAATTTTCCTCCCCCCCAGTGCAAAATGGCTGCGCAGGTCGACCTGGCGCGCGTCAAATGTGGAGGAAAAGTGGACGAGAAGCTCGTGGACGGCACGGACAAGGCGGCCATCAGGGAGAAGAAGAAGAAGAAGAAGCGGGAGCGCTCGCCGTGTAGCGAAGGGCACGAGAGGGCAGATAAGGAGGCGAAGAGAGTGAAGCTGTACCACCAGCACCACCGTCACCACCAACACGCTCAACAACGGGGCGCCTTACCCCAGCAGCAGCAGCATCCACAACAACAACAACAGCAGCAGCAGCAACCCCAGCAGAATAACTCTCAGCCGCGCCACTTCGGCACCAAGGAGCGGCCCCTCGCCCAGCCACGGACCCCGTCGCAGGAGCACCACAATGGGCCCAAGAAAGCCGCCGCTCTCCCGTGGCCGCCGCGCAAGACGCCGCCGGCAGCCCGAGTCGCTCCGAAAGCTCCCGCGTCCGCTCTGCTGCCGCCTGCCCCGCTCTTCACCTTCACCCCCCTCGCCGTGGCAAAGGCCGAGCCGCGCGAGCGCAAGGAGAAACGCGTCGAGAAGGACGCGAAGCTAAAGGCAAAGAAGGAAAACGCGGAGGCGAACGTAAAGGTCCCGGAGAACAAGAAAAAGAAAGGTAACTTGGTCCGCGAGGAGAGAGCGTGACTCCGCCGGCTCTCGAACTTCTAGCTGGAGATTCGAGCTCCGTCTCATACACATACTATACACTACTAACAGTGTACTGTACTGTACCAAATCAGTGTCGCTATATCGGCGTGTAGTCGTGAACACGCTGCTGGTGGAGGGCGCGCTCTTGAACACAGTTTACTGTGGTTGTTCGCGGTTTGGGACGCAGCCAAAGAGCTGCTAGATTCTGTTCAGGAGCTCGGCGGTGCGTTAGCCTCCGCTGCTAACACGGTGTTGTGGTGTGTGTATGTGTGTGAGAGAGGGAAGCATTTTTGGGGGACTTTCTGCTCTGTAATTGTAAAAGCTGTAACAGAAACTTCGAATATTTCCAGCTTCAGTCTCATCTGTTGCTCTGAGTCCTTTGCGTGTCGCAGTTTTTGGTGTGTCCCTGTTTAACTGACTACTGTTTACTTTTGTTCCCTGTGAGGAGCTAATGGTGAGACATGACCTGGTGATGGTGAAATCAGCGTTTTGCCTTTTTTTGTTAGAATAGAAGAATAGAATAGCACTTTATTTGTTAAAATTAACTTGCTACAGCAGCTGAGAAATATGTGTGTATACATATATACACACACACACACACACACATTTTTGTACTAAAATATACATACATAAAATAAAATAAAACGGTATAAAATAAAATCTTACTATATACACCCAACATCCAGTCCAAAGTCATTTTTTTTAATACAAAAGTGTAGAAGTAATTTTGCACAGAATATTGCACATAACCCAATGATTGTGTTGCATTATGAATAAGTATCTTACACAATATTATTGGCAATAGTTAGAATGAACCTTTTCCCTCAAATGTATTCATAGGAAACAAACTTTAAGCTGTCCTAAAAGTGCGTAGGTGAGTCATACCATCTACCTGTTAACAGCTACCTGTTAACTACCTGCACAATGTGTCCGTCAGCTGCTGCCTGTTTCAGCATTTGTTGGTTTCTGCTCACAGGACCATTGTTGCTCGTTTCCAGCACTACCACGTCATTGTCACCTGCTTAGTTTAGACTTGTTCTACAGCCAAGAATGATGGCCAAAATCTGATAAAGGGGTAGAGGATGTCTGTCCCAAACTGTGCAGCAACTATACATCAATGAAGGACCAACACGGTTGAGGTTTCTTATAAAGTGGCTGGAGACACGTGTAGGAAAGATGAATACTTCCTGAGATCTCTTTGACCTCTTGACTTTAGCATTACTGCCAGTCTAATTCTTGTTCTTCCCCTGCCAGAGAGCCATAACGAGAATGGAAAGACGCAGGCCCTGGAGGAGTACCTGCTTAAAAAGAAGAAGAAAAAGAAGAGGCACCGGGAAGACGAGCGGGGCAAGCGGTTGCGGATGTACAACAAGGAAGTGCAGACCTTGTGCGCCGGCTTGACCGGAGACTGTCCGCCCTCCTCGGACGACCCGGCTTTGCTTTCGTACATCAAAGACGAGAAGCTCTGTCAGACGAGCCCGGGTTTGGAAGAGTACCGCATGCCCAAAGGGGTGCAGACGCCTTTCCTCTCGCACAACGACCATTTCATTCGCAGCTCGTGCCTGCAGACGGGCACCTGCTTCAGCAGGCTGATCCATGAAGAGAGGCAGCCCAACGGAGGCGCATCGGTGTTACACGCTTACGCAGACGAGATCTCTTTCTTGCGGCCTGGAGACACTGAGAAGTTCGCCCGCGAGTTCCTCGAGCTGGCCTTCACCGAAACATCGAAGGGAGCCGCACGCTATGCGCTGTCCGTCATACATGGTGCTGCTGCCTACTTGCCTGATTTTCTGGATTATTTTGCCTTCAACTTTCCCAACACACCGGTCAAAATGGAAATCCTAGGCAAGAAGGACATTGAGACTACTACTATTGCCAACTTTCACTCCCAGGTAAGGCAAGATTAGTGGTGGACCTTTTATCTTCCACCCAGCACTGTCAGGTTTTTAGGGAGTTCTTTCGGTATACAGGATTGGAAGTAGAGCTGCGAAGTATATTATCTGTACATTATTGCAACATTGGCCTCTGCAATACTGATTTCGTGGAGGGATGCAATATGCAATTGAACCCTCCTACCGTTCACAGAACTGCTTAGAACATCCTCATAATCCTCATACGTGTGCCATATGTAAATGTGTTGGTTGTCTCACAAAAACTATGCTTTGAACATTTTTAAAGCTAAGTTTCCATACGTGGACTGTGTAAAACACTACACTAAAAGCGTAAGAGCAGTGCCTCTAAAGCAGCCAAGACAATACTAGAAAATTAAGATGACTGATGCACTTGACCTGCCGAGTCCGCAAACCTTTATTTGATAGAAACATACCATCAACAAAAGCCTTCAGCAGAAGTGTACCATTGAATAGCTGGGAGCAAGCATGCATTTCAGTGGAAGTTCTCCTCAGGCTGCATGCCAGTTTAGGAATGATCATGAATCCACCAGAGCTTTGACATCTGTTAAGTGCCCAATTCTTACCCAACTAACCACCAGCGGAGCCTCGCAGCACACTTTTATTACTTACTTAAGTCTGGCATCCAGTATGTGGCATCGTCTAAAGTGCATTAACTGTCTGCGGAAGTGCCTAGCGCCGCGTGCCAAATTCGCCCCCGCTTTCTGGAGGCCAAACTGCGAGGCTTTTGCTCCATGACGTTCCAGAGAGCTGCCCTTGACTAAACAAACAGGACTAAGCAGTCCTGTTATTTGAGCACTTTGATAGTGAGTTATACGCTGATAATGACAACTGATTCTGCACGATCTTTGGTACAAAAACGGAGAAGAAGCTGTTGGTGTCTTGTGTTCAGCTACTTTCATCTCTAAGGAAAGTATGTGTGCTTGTAGATGACAACCAGCATAAAACTAAATTCCAACCAACCCCTGTGTTTCACACGGATGCCTTTAATGTAAACCAGAACATCTAAAAATAACCCAGAGTTTGGGGATTTTTGCTGCTGGTGATTTGGTTCTGCATTGCGTCAAAGACTATATGTTCATTCTCTTTATATCAGTCATGGATTCTCAGCTTTCTAAAGAATATTACGGTCTCGTTGTTCTGCCTTAAAAACCTAGACTTGAGCATAACCATAAACTAGCAGTCGAGCAGCGACTGGGGCCTGGCTTTTAATGGAACATGTGTTTGCAGGTAAGCCGAACATACTGCTCGGGAACGTATAGGGCTGGCCCCATGAGACAGATCAGCCTGGTGGGGGCTGTGGATGAGGAAGTGGGTGATTATTTTCCTGAGTTCCTGGACATGCTGGAGGAGTCCCCGTTCCTCAAGGTTGGCAAACATTCTGTGCTTGAATCTCACGTTTGAAGTTTTCTATACTTTTGCCCCTGTTAAATTCATTCTGCAGCATCTCACTTTGTCTCAGGACATTTAGGACATTTGTAACTACAGTGATATTAGCTGCACATATTGAGATTGTCACGTTTGGTTTTAATGTCCAGGCCGTGTCGTGGGAGGGGTGGGGGGTATTGTTGCCAGAAGGCTGTAATTATTGAGTTGTGTGTCTGTGCAGATGACCTTGCCGTGGGGGACCCTGTCCAGCCTGAAGCTGGACTGTCGTTCTCAAAGCGATGATGGGCCCATCATGTGGGTGCGACCGGGAGAGCAGATGGTTCCCACAGCTGACATGCCCAAGTCTCCGTTTAAAAGGCGCAGGTACATCTTTATTACCCCCTGCACTAACACTGGTAAATGTTTAGTGAAGCTTTGCTTATAAAGTTAGGCTTCACGACAGGGATGAGCAGCTCTAATGTAAGGACTCATGACTCATTGTGTTGTTGAATATTTGTGTGGTTCAGTTTGATGCATTACAGTAGGTTCACCACTACACTATATAGTGGTGGGAAACTGTGCCAGTCTGGCTTAAAGGCCTCATTAGCCCAGGTGCACTGTATGTTACAGAGGGTTTGCATGTGACATTACAGTGGGCAGAGGTCACTGCGTTTACACACCGGCAGAAAGACTAACTTTTACTGAGCATTCAACTCAAATGTCAACAAAACACACAAAAAAACATATCTCGCAGAATGAGAGAGCGGTTATGGATTCAACAAGAAATGCGATCTTTTTACGCACTGTTGAAAGCTAAAGAATAGAGAAACTAAGACATAAAGGAAGACTGCTGTAGTTCTGAGAAACCGCTGCCTTTAGTGGGGTAGTTAAAACTTTGAAACTAGGAGGAAGGCAAATGATCATCTGCTTAAATTAGATACTTGGACTTGACAATGGTCCTGAGTAGGGTTTGGCTTGAACACACTTTTTTTTTAAATGCCCAGTACAATACTGCACACTTGAGTAAAATGATGTGTGCAGCACCACTAAGAAACGTGACCTCTCCATTTAACCCATAACACGCGCACACGTGGCGCAGTTAGCAGCTATCAACAGCGCCCGGGGAGCAGTGTAGTGGGACGGTACCTTGCTCAAGGGAACCTCAATAGTGCACGGGCCAGGACTTGAACCTGTGACCTTTAGGTCCCAAGGACAATGTCCTTACCACCAGGCCTCCACTGCCTCTGCATATACCAATACCTATTCTATACCTTTTTGCTGTAAATAACGTATGTCTACATGCAATTTACTTAACTTGGCCATCTAAAACATCATGCTCAAACTCAAACAAATATCATATTATGTATCATATTGTAATATATGTAGAAATACATAGACCACAACTCTGATAAGCAGTACTGCTGCCACTTTGCTTTTAGCAGCACTTTTTTTTTTGTAGGTACTATTAAAAAAAGTGCAACTTTGTGTAAATGTTTTAATCTGAGGATTTAGAAAAACAGGACTTCTAATTACTCTGGGACTCTGAGCATATCAGTCATAGGAAAAATCGTGTTGAATGTGGTTACACATCTCTGTTTTTGCCATGATGCTCAGTTTACATTCATCAAGCATTTATGTCATGGCTAATGGTGTAACATGGCCACCGGACACTTGGCAACATCCGAATGAGTGACAGAAAAACAGCTGTGGTCTACTACTCAAGTAGTGAACTACACAAAATGATAGGCGGCAGACCCCGCGGCGGGTTTGGCACACCCTTAATCTAACAACGTACCAAAGAACCAGTGGTCCATGAACACTGACATGTGACCAGAAATACTGACATTTATTCTTTGTACGATTTCCGGCTTTACTTTGTGTATTTCACCCGGGATCAAAGTCCGTTTAATACAATTTTGAGGAATTTTTGTGGCTATTGGCCATGTGTCCATGGGAGCACTGGTTTATTGGTAAGTTGTTACCGTCACTGTGGGTCCAGCGGCCTTTAATTTAAGGACATTAGAGTTTGTTTTACTCCCAGTTTCTCAGTTTTCCCTAATGAAGGCAGCGATGTTGCAGCTTGTTTTTTCCACTTTTGTCAGTCTGACTGAAGGAGCATTTTCTTGGTGGGAAAGTGGCATGAGTACATACCCACTATTACTTAATTCTTACTATGACTCTTTGTCATTGTGAACACACTCAAGCACCACAACGAAATGTGACCTGCAATCAACCCATCACACGTGCACACGTGGAGCCGCGGGCAGCTACCAACAGCTCCCGGGGAGCAGTGTAGCGGGACGGTACCTTGCTCAAGGGTACCTCGGTAGTGCCCAGGCCGGGACTCGAACCTGCGACCTTCAGGTCCCACTAGGCCACTACTGCCTACATTACCTGTGAACCTCCTCACCAGACACAGACGTCCTGTGGGTGTTCGGACGAATCAAAACATTGAACGTAAAAACAACAGACATTAAATACAAAAATTAACAATTTATTTTGTTTAAAAAAAAGCAGATCAGTTCTCAACCACGTGTGTTTTCAGTATATTGTTCGATATTCTGCACTTGATCACAGTATAATAGGAATATATATATATAATAGGATATATATAATATATCATATAATAGGAATAACCGCAGTCTTTCCATCGCTGGAGAAATTTTGGAATTTTTTATTCCGATTCAGTTTTGACTTTTGTTTAAATATTGCAAAATATATTAAAATAAATAACATTTTTCAGTTTCAGTCTTGCACCACATAATCATTCATCTATGTAAGTTATGCTTTCTGATTGTATAAAGGCATGGGTTCAGAGACACCGGCTGCTATAAGCACCTTATAATGTAAGTCTGACCTCCTTGGGCAGTGGAGGCCTAGTGGTTAGGATACTGCCTTTGGGACCTGAAGGTCGTAGGTTCGAGTCCCAGCCCGGGCACTACTGAGGTTCCCTTGATCAAGGTAACATCCCACTACACTGGTCCCCGGGTGCCGTTGGTGGATGCCCGCTGCTCCATGTGTGCATGTGTGATGGGTTAAATGCAGAGGTCACATTTCGTTGTGGTGCTTGAGTGTGTTCACAATGACAGTCACTTTCACTTCACTTTTATACTCGCAGGTCGATGAATGAGATCAAGAACCTGCACTACTTACCACGAACTAGCGAACCCCGCGAGGTTCTGTTTGAGGACAGGACAAGAGCCCATGCTGACCATGTGGGCCAGAGCTTTGACTGGCAGAGTACGGCTGCTGTGGGGGTCCTAAAGGCAGTTCAGTTTGGAGAGTGGTGAGTAGTGACGCTCACCCACCTCTGTCTCCTAATCTAATGACATGGCTGAGCGGCTGGACGCCGGCGGCTTGCTGGCGGTAAACAAACTGACCTTTTGATGTCGCTTTTGTACTGTAATCCATCTCGCAGGAGTGACCAACCAAGGATAACCAAAGACGTAGTGTGCTTTCACGCTGAGGATTTCAATGACGTCGTGCAGAGACTTCAGCTTGACTTGTATGAGCCTCCTGTGTCACAGGTGTGTACAGTGCTTTTCTCAGCTTTTCGGGGTCACACATCTGGAGCACTAACACATCTGGAAAAGTGGCTTCAGTCCTGGTGGAGAGCAGTTTGGAAGAAGTAAGCGAGCTAGTCTGTCGTTGAAAGGGTCGGCAGGAGCACGAGGCCGTTTTTTTTTTTATTTTTTTTTTTATTTAACTCGTGAGTCAGAACAAAGCCTTTTTAAGAATCCCAGCCCCCTCTCTGCGGCTGACCAGAGGGCCGAGGGAGAGTTCACACTGTGGTCAGGATGTCACAGTAAGGACAGTGTATCTGGACTTACCATTGTTTAAAACGAGCAGCTTTGCAAAAAGGCGTTTTATATTCTTTGTAACTTTGCGTGATTTTTTGAATGCATTTTCTTAGCTGCACGTGTTTTTTGCCTGCATAGTGTACAGGAATATTTTAGCTCCGAAGGCCGTCATGTTTTTCTTTTACAAGACAACATTGAAGTAGTTGCTGCTGGGATTGAAAACCATTCGATTAGGTGAACGTGGGTTTTAACTGTCGCTTAAGCTTGTTTCTTGCTAGCGTAGGAGTGTATTGTCCCCTAAAGAGGTCAGGTAAAATGTGAAGGGCTATTTTTTTCTATTTTTTGTTTAAACAGACAAATTTCTATCCATGTTAAGGGTGCAGTAATGTGTAGGAACCACTTGTGCATTTTGATATTTTTTTATCATTTTTTTTTTTATTATTATTTGTTCATTTTTATTTTTGTACAGTTAGTAAAATGGTCAACAGCTGGCTGATTTTTTTGGCCAAAAATAAATTGGAATGCATAACTCGACTGAAACACCAGTATATTTAAAAGAATGGATTTTCGTTCAGTAAAGTGTCCTCTATATTTGAGGTTTTTTTTCGAATGCAGTGGATCTTCACTTGTAATATCCATTAAAAGCTTGTCATTAGGTTAGACTTTGCTAATTTGATTACATATTCAAACCTAAAGTATGATCCGGCTGAAATAATAAATGTAACCGTTGTCTATCTCTTAGCAACATGCCCACTTGCCTTCTACAAGTGCCACAATAGACTTGAGATTAAGATTTTTCAATTTTAAAGACTAGGTAAACTCCTTTCTCATGGCTTCTCTAGAGAGACCTTAAGGAAGAACTGCAACTGCTCTGGCATGGATGCATTGCAACTGGTTGATGAACAGAAGAGGGTAACTACTGTAGCAAGTGTTAGTTTGAAGTCACAGTGCATCTTCATTGTTCGTGCTGGCAGGAGACATTACTAGCCTGTATTCTGCACTTCTGTGATCACCATTCAGTCAGCTGTAGATCACTACCGGAGCAAGCAAAGATGCTGGTTGTTCATAGTAGCATAAGGTCAAGTTTTGCCCTCTAGTAATACTCGTGTCCCTGCAGTGTGTTCAGTGGGTGGACGACGCCAAGCTGAATCAGCTGCGGCGAGAGGGAATCCGCTACGTCCGTATGCAGCTGTGTGACGACGACATTTACTTCATCCCTCGGAATGTCATCCACCAGTTCAAGACCGTGTCTGCTGTGTGCAGCCTGGCCTGGCACATCCGCCTCAGGCAGTATCACCCTGGTGATGTGGAAAAGGACGAAGATGAGGCCAAGCCCAGCGAGGCCAAGCCCAGCGAGGCCAAGCCCAGCGAGGCCAAGCCCAGCGAGGCCAAGCCCAGCGAGGCCAAGCCCAGCGAGGCCAAGCCCGACAAGCCAAACCCCACTTCTTCTCTAGTCGCCTCTTCTTCCCCCCGCACAGAGGCCAAAGCTTCGTCCTGCAATGCAGGGCAGCTGAAGGAGCAAGCGACAGATTCAGCAAACAAGCTCGACAAGCCTGCTTTCCAGCAGCCTGCCACACCTTCCAGAGAGCCTCAGCCAGCCACGTCTGCTCACGCTCCCCCCAGCCCCTCGTGTTCAGACCGCCCCCCCAGCTCCTGCTCCTTTGCTGCCACCTCTCCAGAGCCAGCTCTTCCTCAGGCCTGCCTCGAGCCCGGCCCAGACGCCGTCCTCAACAGCAGCGCCCACTGCAGGTCCCTTGATCTCCCTGAATAACCTGCCGTCTGGACCCGTTCTTTCACAGGTGGGCTGAAATTTATTTAATGAACTTGACTGACATTCCAAAAATGTATTTGGACCGTCAAAAAAAAGCATATTTGGACTTCCTGTAAACTTACAAAGACGATATATTTTTCTTTTTAATGTTTTGGTTAAGAAATAACCCCGTAAATACCTTTTTAGGTTTTTTTCTCAGCCAAAGTATTTAATTTTATTAATATTTTTGCTGATTACTCAATGTCGTTTTATATTTGTTTGTATATGAAATGGAGATCTCTCGAGAGAAAACTTTCGTATCGTTTCCCAATCTGTGCATCATGTGGATCAGCTAATTGGTTTTTACAAAAAAAAAAAAAAAAAAAAAAGTGCCTGTCACAAGTGGAAAAGAGCAATCATGTCTCAAAAGAAGAAAATGGTCTTGTTCTTTTCTCTGGTCTGCGTTTCACTGAAACCTGTTTCAAGTATAAGCTGGGCTAGAGAACTGATAAAAGGGATTTGCTTCGTCATCAGTGAACAGGATCGGTTTTGAGTTTGTGTTGTGCTGTTCGGCTTGGAAAGCAGTTTTTTTGTTTTTGTTTTTGTTTTTTTTAATCGCTGTTTCCGATCGAGTAATAAACAAGCATCTCCTCTCAAAGAGAGAGCCTGCATCTCTCTTAAGTGCGGCAACCACCGGGCAAGCCGTTTCTGATGGTTCGTTTCTAGCTTTCTGAGCCTGGTGGCATGCGTCTATAGACTAATTCACTCTCTCGATCTGAATTTCTCAGGGACCCTGGTCCAGGAGCTACTCGTGCTTTTTGATGCTAGGTTTTTATCGGCAGTTGGGACGCTCTAGTATAATCTGTTCTCAGCCTTAAGCCACAACCGATTCCCGTATTTGGTAGGAAATACGTCGCAAAGTGTAACCAGACTGGTTCACCAGTGTCCTGAGAATGCATTTCATTCACTAAAGCCTCCTCAGAATTCAGGTTTGTCTCCGATGCAAACCTCTCCGATACATTACCTCTAGGAACAGTTCGAGACCTGCACTGGATTTAAAGTCAGTGAGCAAGTTTCTGCCACAGATTCTTTGGTGTCCAGAATGTTTTGGGCCTACTGGCTGTGCTGGGTTTGATTAGCACAGATCAGAACGGTTACAAGCTGGTTCCTTAACTCAAAGTGTGCCAACATAGTTGCGATCCATAGAGCAATTTTAATACACGATGAAGCGTTCGTATTCTGATTCTCCGTGTGAGTGGAGAGCAGTTGCCTGAATTAAACATTTCAAGCCTTTTGAACTGAGCTTTTTGTAATTACTGTTTTCTAATCGGTAGATTAGCTTCTCTGGTTTAGGGACACTTTTCTCCTGCTTCCGCCACTGCTTGGGTTGTACCATTACTCTTTCTTCCCAGTTTCCTTTCTTGATCTTTGTTCTTAGCGTGGCCATTCGCTGAAAGACTTGCTTGCTTTTTACACCGGTACGGGCAAACCGTATACGACGATCGGGTTCAATTTAAAGCTCCATATTATGAAGGAATTGACCGTCGGTCTGAGTAAGAGTTGAATATGTGCTGTTCAAATCCTGACACGTTACGTTTCATTCTAATCCATTTCCCCTTTAATTTACGTATGTTAATAGGAGATTAGGGGGAACGTCGTTTCTTCTGTGCTTGACTTTGCAATGTCCCTAGTGATTAATGATGAGCTTTACTGAGATGGTAGTTTCAAAGTGCAAATTAGTCTGTTTTTCTTTTTCTATTTCTTTTTCGTGAAGTTGTGTGTCTAATGTTATTTGCACATGTGGATGTGATCTCACTCTCCTCGAAGCGGTTATGTCTTAACGTAGGCATCTGTTCATCTGTGTAGCCGCAGATTTCGCTGTCATTTCTTCAAACCGACTGTGGGCGTCATCCACACACGGACTGTAATGTAACTCAATTTCACACCAGCAAGGGAATGAATCCTTACGGCTTGCTGCATGGGTCACTCATAAGAGGACTCTGTAACGTTCTTCTCTGATGCAGCGATTGCCTCCTACATCAAACGAGTGCCTTTTAGCAAGTCTTATTCTTCTGCGCGTGGTGTCCTATAAGCAGTTGTTCTTCCAAATACTCGGAGGCGTTGATTACGGCAGAGCTGCGCAGAGTCTAGCAATAATTCATGTCCATTCATCATTCGGCTAGACCTCAGTAAATCAGTAATGAGCCGTCCTTCGCCCTCTCGGTGCGATAAAATGTCACACGCATATGAAGGAGGCCATTTCATACACCACGAAAAGGAAGTTGTTGGATGTGTAAAAATAAATAAAAAGACCGTTTCTACAATGTGCAATACGATACACATCATATTCCCATTGATCTCACAGATTTCAGTGCTTAAATCCAGGGATGCACTGATATGGGATTTGTCGACCAATGCTGATCTGATTTTTTTTTTTTTTTTTTTTTTTTTTTCCCAACGGCGACACCAGATACAAAAAAAAAGCAGAAATTGGGACGTCTACAGCGATTTAGCATCGTATTTCAGCCTTATCTAAACACTTTCCTCTTCCAGAGCACAACAAACAACCAGTTTAAAATATCCGACACATTAAAACGTCTGTCCTGTTCTGATATTTCCTCCTGGTATCTACCAGCATGGATATGATTCCAATCTCATAGTGCATCCCTGCTTTCAACCCGCTGAAAAGAGGAATCGAGTCCGTTCTGTTCATCTGTCGTCGCAGACTGTCTGTGCAGAGCAGCGGGTTTAAAATAACGTTTCTAATTATACTTCATCCTCACCAGGCATTGACCGTTACAATTCAGGACTTACAGTCTCACAGGAATTCAGGAGGAGAACTGTGGAGTTCAGGCAACATCACTTTTGTACGATAAATCATTTTCTGGGAATAATTGCTAACTTGGGAATATAATGTCAGCTTTTTCCGAATTTGTTCTTTCTAAGCACTTAAAGCATTTATTATTATTATTATTATTATTATTATTGCATCACATATATGGATAAACATTTTGACACACAGTGTGTGCTGTGTTACTTCTGACTACTGGCAGCTACTTTTTTTTGTTGTTGTTGTCATTGTTATTTAAGGGTTTTGATTGTTCTTTGTACTATAGGAGAAACCTGCTAGGGAATCGAGGCATGCTTTGTGTGAGTTTCATTCAGTATCATTAATTGCTGTTGTTGATGTATTAAGATATTAAGAGGTCTCCATTTTACCTTATCTTTGTTTTTTTGTTTGTTTGTTTGTTTGTTTGTTTTTTTAAAGGACTTAGTCCATTATAACAGAAGCCTTTTTTTTGTAAATAATCAGTGACATTTAATAGAACCGTTCTGTGGATATTCTTAATCATGTGTATAAAAACATACAATGGAATGCATAGACTTTTTTTCTGTATTTTTTTAAAATAAATCATTTTATGAGTGTACACACAGTTTTATTTTCTGCAGAGGACCCCGGTTTGAGCATTTCAGCAGCGCACAAATACATTACAAAGTGCAACAAAGCACAAGTCTGATCGTACAATCCACCACCACCACCCCTCCCAAAAAAAAAAAGGAAGAAGGGAAGACTACAGACTGTAACTTGGTACCCGGTGTTGCCTCAAGAACATGTCTTTAGCTGATTTCTCCTAGATGTGTGTTTAGGGGAGGCACATACTGAGAAATTTGTCCCAACAACGTACTACAGCTTTCAATTTGCTCATTGTGTTCGGTCTCTCCGTGTACATGGATCACACCTTTCATTTTATTATAGCCAAGTGAACGAGAAACCTGTTCGTGGCCTCACTTTTATTACGCAGGTCTAATAGAGGGCAGACCTGTCCTCGACGGCTTCATCCCAGACAGCAAAAGCTATTTCTGTGACGTGCTGTCAAATGAACGCTTTTCCGCTTGTACCATGCGCCAACCGTGGTGATGGCGCCATGTTTGTGCGTCATGAACGTATACTGTAATTGTTTATTAACGCCAAGTTCACAAGTTGATTGTAAGCCTGAAGAGATGCAGGTAGAACGGTGCTCCGTTACATTCCAGAAAAGTCTCCAACAATAGGAGTTTCATACAATCTGTCGCTGGAGTCTTTGGTAACGATGCGCTTTGGCTCACATATACAATATAATTAGCATGTCGTTCGTCCATCAGGGTTTAACCCTATTTCGCAAAAATAATTGTGCAATTACTGTGCAATTTTTACTGCGCGTTTTTTATACAACATTACTATTTACACAGCGACCAGCACGGATCGATCCTACTCCGATCAGAATAGACTCGGTCAACTGCAAACCAGGGCTCGCGTTTGTTAATCATTAGCATAATAATGCTATTTGCAATTTTTTGCTGAGGGCATTATATTTAAAAATAAATAATTGTATTCATTTAACTTGTGCTGTGAGCATCCTAGTCAATAACCGCCCAGATGAGATTCTTGTGGGTGTCTTGGTGTCATTTAATCCATTCAGCAAACATCATTTTGGTCCTAAATTACTCTGGCTGCTCTTTAAGCACAGAAACGATTCCCTGATGTGGTTTTAACAACGTTTGGGTGCCCCTGGGCAACAGGTGTAGAGAACTATACCTCCTTGACGAAAAGCTCTCTTGTACACATGAGCAATTCCTGTTTGTGCTAAATTAAATATGCTGCCAACGCTATTATGCATAAAATGTGCCCTATGAATAAGAAATAAAATGTTTTATATTTTACACTCACTAAATAAATACACGTGCACCAAAATAAGCATGTTTCTGCACAAATGACCTAAAGCATAAGGTTTCTGAAGGGTAAAGAGATCTAAAGAATTAGAATTAAGACCAACAAGACCCTGATGTTAATTTACTGAGGAAACGTATCTAATGTTACACAACTGTGTGTGGCAAAAGTAATAGTAGTAACTCCAGCTTAATATTTCTGGTCATTTTTCTATTAGTCCTGTGCACCGCATGTACATTTAAGGAATTTTTGCTTATTCCTCCATACACAACGCTTTAACTCTGGACTGCTGGGTTTGTCCACATGAGCTGCTTGCTTCAGGTCCTCCCACAACATTTCTATTGGGTTAAGCTCAGGATTTGGACTTGGCCGTTTCAAAAATATCTTTGCTGGTCAAAAACGTCTGGAGACTTTTTTTTTTTTTTTTGTCTCATCTTTGTTCTTCAACTACTTTTCGGACTTTAGAAAATCGTCTTTGGTGACGTTCATGCAGTAACACAAACTCTAAAGGGTTCACAAACACCACTGTACATTTTATGAGTTCATGAGAAAACTCAGGATGATATTTTTAGGTCATTTATGCAGAACTATAGAACATTTGAAGGGAGTCAAAACATTTCAGGTGCCACTATGTCTCTTTAGATAACGTGTAATTCTTTTCACTTAGGAAACCAATGAAGCATAGTTTGCATGGTGGTGTTGCCTACAGCTGTGTATTGTGAGAACTATCACAACTGCACATTCATTACCACGTGTAAATGTATGTTTGTCCATTTTGTGCAGCCCTAAAACTACCACCGCCCCCACTTCTGTAAGGCGCAGTTACTCTGGGCTGTTGACCTTCAGGGCCTAGCTCAAGTCTCTGTGCTGCTCTGGCTCTTGAAAGGCTGACGGAAGCAGCTGTGCTCAGGGCCCCTCCCCTCCTCCTGCACCTAAACGCTGTGAGGCACTTCCTGTCCCGGCTCATTTTCACACCCACGTCTCTGGACGGGTCCTCGGCCCTTTGGGCTTCCCAAAACGTGCCCCGAAAACTGAAGAGGAAAAGGAAGAGCAGACATATCAGGAACTGTGGGGTCGGTTAACTTACATTAAAATTTACTTTCATACATAAATAAAAATAAACTACAAAATAGTGGAGAATGAGATCAGTATTGTGTAAAATGGGATAAAATTAGACTATATTTACTTCGTTTGATGCACAACAGTGCCACCTTTTGGCAGCAAACAGGCCTTAGTTGGTGCTATAATAATGTTCATCAGTGCATTGAAGGTTTTGACCGTGATGGTTGACCGTGTGATAAGGAGAAGGACTTTACCAAATCTGAATCCTCCAATAGCACCATTGGATGGGGCAGCGGGAGCAGGAGGTACAGTGGTCTTCGCTGCAAATGAAAATAGTGAAACCGACTCTTTGTCACTGTGAACACACTCAATCACCACAATGAAATGTGACCTCTGCATTTAACCCATCACACGTGCACACGTGGAGCAGCGGGCAGCTATCAACAGCGCCTGGGGAGCAGCGTAGTGGGACGGTACCTTGCTCAAGGGTGGTGCCCGAGCTGGGACTCGAACCTGCGACCTTCAGGTCCCGAGGGCAATGTCCTAACCACTAGGCCTCCACTATAATGATTATTAATAAATGTTCCTCTATTATTTTATAACCCAGACCCTTGGTTGAATTTCCTAAGACACCAAAAAAAGCTTTAAGCCATAATACTCACTTTTCGGCTTTCCTTTTAAAAACCGCAGACTCTGCCAGAAAAGAAAAACAGCTTGATGAAATCGTACCAATGTTGTGTTGTGTAAGAGTAATATCATGCACATACACAGATTAACACACGAAACTGTTCGTCAGTCTGATTGGGCCGATTCAGCCCGTTTGCTTTAGGAATAATGTAATGACTAAATCAAGTCTCAATTTTTTGACCAGCATCAAATCTTCAGCATACTGTAAAACATTAGCTCAGTGCACTTTGTTTCTTCCACCACCGCCTCCTTTTGGTTTATTTCTAGTAATTCGGAGTCCTACAACTGAATCATCCGGATTCATCGCTGAGTTTGACCTCAGGAACTGAATACAAACCATCCTGAGCTCAGACACCGACGCCTCACACCCGTAACAAACATAACCATAAGAGGAAAACCTTTGTCCGGGCCTTGCTGGCAAGTGATGTCCTCTCAGTGCCTGCGTCCGACTGGTCCCCTGCTGGTCCTGCGGCGACCGCAAGTCTGCTGTCTACCGGCTGCTGCTCTACTGCAGGACGAAGCACACGCTGCATTTCAGACGGTTTCTTACGTGCTGTCACATACAGGAGCCGTGTGAATGTGCAGCTGTCAGTTACCTGTCTGCGCTGTAACCATGGTTACACCGGCCGAAGCAGGTACAGGAGCCACAGCTAAAGACACTGGAAGAGTTAACGCATCTTATTACACACACACACACACACACACACTTCACCAGAGGCTTAAAAAGTGCTGATTTCTATACTAACGGCACCAAAATGTTACGCATTTGTTGTGTTGTTACTATTTCTGTGAAAAGTGGATGTACATTCTGAAAGTCTGGGCCCAGTTGTGAAAGTATGTCATGGTGAATTATGGATAAATTTAATATGTTCATTTTTATATCACTTTATATTAAAAGGTCATATTGTAATTTCATGTATTTATTTCAAAGTTCAGGTTGTTTTTCTATGTACAGTTTTGCTTGTTTCTAAAGTGTACATCCCACAGATCCATCATGCACCACTGGTCAAAGGACATGCTCTGTTGCTTTTCTGAGTCTACCACACTTCTGAACACAAGTTTCAATGCAAAACTACTGATTATTTACTAAAACTAACATACTGGGGATAAAAATGCATTTTTGTCCAGAAATAATTGAAATAACTTATGTTTCGGTGTTGTTTTTTCAGAGCAAAAATAGTCTGGCATTACACTAAACAAGCAAAATTTGGACTCTTGACATGTCCTGGCTGATTGACCTGGGGTAAAGAGGAAAATGGTGTAAATTAAATTTTTCGCTCAACCATTTCTTTAACTGAAACCTCACAGGAACAATCTAAGCAATACTGTGATAACCTCAGGTTTCAACAGTCCTTGTGTACAAATATATTACATTTTGAAGTGAAAGTGACTCTTTGTCATTGTGAACCCACTCAAGCACCACAACGAAATGTGACCTCTGTATTTAACCCATCACACGTGCACATGTGGAGCAGCGGGCAGCTACCGACAGTACATTTTCTATGTACAGTGCACCTGAAATGCTCTCTTAAAGCTATAGGATTTGTGTAATATCCTAAACTACTGGAAATATCAGTCTTACAGGAATCCTGTAGAAATTCATGTTGGTTTTCCTACAGTCTTTCCTCTAGAATTAGTCAGTAGTTATAGTTATTAGGACGTAGGGAAATCTGCTGTGTGGTGTGATGCTGTTTGAACAGTGCTCAAAATGGAAAGCAGGGACGCTGTTGGGCCCTCAATATTATACCATATTCTATATTAGACAGTGCTCTCTGACGCCCCCTCTCAGTGCTAAGCCCTTGAAGTCATTCTAACCAAACCCCCCCTCGCAGCACCCCTGCTGGAAGGTACGACTCAGTGGAAACGCTTACCTTGTTTTGTATTTCTCACTTTAACACTCTGCCGGAAAACAGAAACACACATGAGCTTATGCACCATGAAACAGCTGCCCCACATGAGTCATTACTGAAGAGTTCAACAAATTCAGCACAGTCTGATCTTAATCACACTACACTTTTCAGTAGTAGTGCTATCTGCGCGGAGGTTTCCTCCATCAACATATACTGGAGGTGTTTACTTTGGAGTTAGACAGGGGTGAAAGTGATAAATAGACCGTGTGAATAATGGGAACCTTTAGCCTACAGTGCTTTTGTGAAACAGGCTCCAAAGTTCTTAAAAGGGAGTTTCTTTGAAATCTGGACAGAGCACATGTTCTTACACAGTCATCTCTTCATTTCATTGATTCTGTAACCACCACTGACCATGTCATGGGCCAGGGGTGCCCAAACTTTTGTTCTTTGTGGGCCAAAGTATATTTGGCTGAGGGCCAAAAAGTCAATGCAATATATGATGTTTTAAAATACATATATATAATTTATAACGTGACTAGATTTTATCACTAAGGTCAGGTTAGAGCAACGTTCGTCATGGGCCAAATCAAACTCTCACACTCCACCTTTGACCTGTATACCACAGTTTGGGCAGCCCTGAACTAGGCAGACACGTGTTGCTGAGTGTTTCATAACACTTTCACATTAGAATGAGTGTCGGTGGAAAACACCAGAGAAGAGGTGTGAAATACTTTGCTTCTGCTCATGACGTCTAGGAACGTCCTGGGTTGGGAATTCCCTGCCCACTCAGACGAGGTTCCCAAACGCTGCTTTTGGCGCTCTTCGTCAAGTGACTGGCAGGGGGCGTCGTTGCTCTTCTCTGCTGCAGGACATGAGAAAAGGAAGTTCTCAGAACCTCAGAGAAGAGATGACCAACACCACAGATTCCCATCAGACATGCAGTAACACAGAGGTTAATCTCCCAGAACCAATTCTGATCCTTCTACCATTGAAGTCTTAACTAACCTGTGTAGTCTAAGACTGTGTGTCTGTTCACTGACCTATTACTGTATTATTTTATTAAGGAATAACAGATGTTCCAAGCAATTATGGGCTTAAGATGATTAAAGATAATACAATCTCTACACCTGGATAATGACTATGGGCATAGTATTTGTATATGGGCGGGAATTTTATTAAACATGTCCTTAAATGTGCGGAAATGTTGTTAAACGTCCTCAAACGGGCGGAACTTTTGTTAAAGATGTCCTCAAATGGGCAGGCATTTTGTAAAACCTCCTTGATGGGTAGGAATTTTGTTAAATGTCCTCAAGTTGATGGGAATTTTGTTAGGCTTGTCTTCAATGGGTGGGAATTTTGTGATAAATATGAGAGACCATCTCCTCTGCTTACCCTTCCCTACAAACAAACAGGCAGGTTACAGTGGACACTGGAAGCTAAGACTGTCCATTTGCTCTGTCAGTGCGACCCGATTGTACCTTCTTGCATTTCCATGATGAATGACTCTGGAGTTCTCTTGGGGAGTGGAGGAGTGAGAGGCGTCGGGTTCTCTGGAGTTAAAAACAGAGGGAAAACAAGAAACTGGGCTTAAATTCAAGCAAGATACAAAAGACATTTGAGACAGAGCGCTGTGAGGACACATTCACCTACATTGAATGCCTTGAAATAGGCATTAAATGTTAATGGAGACAACTAAGAAAATACCATTCAATGCAGAAGACTGTGGTGTTTCCTGAGGCAGAGGAGGAGTGGGAGGTGGTGGAGGTTCTTGATGCACAACTGAGAATTAAAAAACAATGATCAATTATTTTATTTCTATTTTTATATTGACTGCAAATCACTAGCTCAGCTGAACAGAAAACTGCAAAGGTCGACTGATATTTTACATTGACAGAACACTTTTGCACAGTGTGCAGTGCAATTTCTTTAAAATACAACAATGCTTGAAAGTTTGCAAACCCTTTAGAGTTTTAGGGTTTCCTGTATGAATATTACCAAAACATTATCTGATTTTCCTATTGTCCTAAAAGTTGATCAAGAGAACCAAGAAAATGTAAGAGAAAATGTATGCCTATCCTCTACTTATTCTGTAATAAGTTTATCTGAAGGTAAAAACTGCTTGTTGTGCAAAATCATGTAAGACAATGGCCTTTCAATACTTTCATGATTATCCGTTTTGTCTTAAGTCCTTTTAAGGCTGCAAAACCAGTTCCAGCCTGTTTTTCTGACAAACGGCTTTGTGTTACTCCCTTTTTACGTTTATAACATATAAAAACCTCCTGACGCACACACTTTGCCAGACTGCACTGTACTCTATGAATGTGAACCCTCTTTGCAAATAATCAGCCGTATTTGCTTGGGTTACATTTTCTCAGTGCCTCTCCTTCATCGTTCATAAGGCGTTTGCCACAACAAAACGACTATTATTATTAAGTAGTATTAAGTATTATACTTGAGCATTTATTTATTGAGAAAAATCATCTAATATGACATATCTGTTATTAGCAAAAGTATTTGAACTTTTAAGACTTTTAAGCAGTTAATTTGGGTAAATTTTTTAAAATTTAAAGCCAGGGGATGACAGTCAGGCATGAGTGGGCATCCAGTTTTATTTAAAAAAAAAAAAAAATATAAAGCTAATAAAGTTTGATCTTCAAAACATCTGTTTGTGGAAATGTATCATGGCACAGACAAATCATATTTCCGAGGACCTCTCCAGGAGTGCTTGATCAACAAAGGCCACTCCAAGGTGTTCAAAAGGTGTTTAAAGGAAACCCACTGTAACCTCGAAACAATTAAAGGTCTTCTTTACATTGGTTAATATTAATGTTCATTAGTTCGCTATAAAACAAATACTGAACAAAAATGATGTGGTAGGGCTGAAAGGAGAAAGCCACTGCTTTCTGCCACTTACAGTCTGCTAAAAATCACAAGGGTAGGCCATAAGGTTAAAAATGTTTTGTGAAGAGATGAGACCAACATAGAACATTCCAGCATAACATTCTTATCCCATTTATGAAACATGGTGGAGATAGTATCATGGTTTGGTGCTATTTTGGGGTAGTATAATGGTTTGGACCTAAAGCAAGCAGTTCATCTTTGTATACGTTTAGGACTTTTGTATGAAAATCTGATGATGCTTTAGGTCATGTAAGGAAATACAGAAACTCTTAAGGGTTTACCCGACTTTCACGTATGAGTATGAGCATCACTGGTTAAAAAAAAGTAACACCTGGCAGGCAGGCGGCTGCTCTAGTATGATGCCACTTTAATGAACAGAAATTGCTAGATGTGATTTTTTTGCTCAGTAAGGACAAAAACTGCCAGTGCCTCACATCCGGCCACTTACCTTCTCAAGCAGTTAAGGACTGTAAACTGTTTAACTGTATGTGTACACAGCTGGGACATGGATACATAGCCTTACCTTCTTGATGTGGGTGTACAAGAGTGAGAGGTTGAATGTGAGCTGGAACTAGGTGGGTGGAAACGAAAGGAGATGAAACACAGCTTGTGTTAGAACTTTAGAGTTTCTGAGTTTCTTAAAATTTCTAAAGTTAAATACAGCAGAACATTGTTTGGCATAAATATGTGCATCTTGCATCTGTACAATGTGTAAGGTGTATAGAATTACCATGAAGTGACATTGTCAGCCTAGCTCTTAAACTCTGTAATGGAGAGAGAATATTTACAGCTTGAAGACGAAACAATTCAGGTCAATAGGGTCAAAAAATATCCCCATGATTTTTTGCCAGTTGATTACTGATATTCTTACAAATACTTTTTGAATGGCTACCTTGGGCCAATAGTCACCTGGGACTGGCTCCAGCTTCCCCACAACATAAAATAAAAGAAGCGGTTTAGTAAATGGATGGATGGATGGATTGGATGTTTTATGAATTAACTACAGTATATTTACATATGCTAATGACACAGTTTTTACTATAAAATTAGAAAAAAATTGGAGGATTAATTCCAAATTCATTATCCAAACTGCTAATCCATTTCATGTAGCCGGGAAGCTGGAGCCGATACCAGCTGACTATGGGCCCAAGGCAACTTTCACCCAGGACAGGAAGCCAACCCATCACAGGGCAACACAGACACAGACAACCATGCACACACATACACACTCACACCATTTAGAGCATCCAGTCACCCTATCACAAGCTTTTGGACAGTGGGAGGAAACTGGAGCACCCAGAAGGAAACCCATGTGAACAGAAGAAGAACTTGTAAACTCACAGAAAGCACAGAAAGACCCCCAGGACCTTCTTGCTGTGAGGTGACAGCATTTACCACTTTGGATGATGTTAGATTCGCTCCACAGAAAGATGTTTTATTGTTTAATCATAGAAAACAGTCCTCACTGTTATAAAAACATGGGTCTTTTTAGAAGAAGAGATCTTATGTGTCATGCTTCATTTGTGTATTCTACTTTGTATTTAGTTCAAAGGAAAATTACGTAAATGGATATACTAGTTAGACTCGACAGAAACAAACTTTTCCGTGATATGTGACACCGCATGACTGTGTTGTGATGAGTGTGATCTCCTCAATGGAAACACCTGCCTTGCTTTTCTATTCCACTTTATGAGCTCCAGCTACCTTTCAGACTGTAGATTATAGACTGTCACCCTCTATCCCATGTATTGTAGATCCGTTTATGTGGGTGTTACTTGGTTCTTCACATATCAGTGTCAGTGCTAAGATGAGAGTGGTCAACTCCGCCAAAACATCAAGCCAAGAGTCGCTCTGTAGTCACTAACTCAAAAAGTTAGAGGATTAGAAACAGCTACAGTCCCAATAAGGGGCTCTACAAGTAAAGTGTTCCTAATCAAATGGCTAGAGAGGGCCTCCAATAAGAGACTAGCAGGAGTTTAGTCTTACACCCCCCAACAGAGGCTCATTATCAGTATGCATATGACTGCTCACCTTGCTCCTGGACCATGTTCTCTTAACGTCTGAGACGGAATTCCCAGACCATTCTGAAGATTTCCCAACTCGAAGCACAGTTTGCTGGGGCTTCTCTTGCACCACACTCTGTACTAAGTCTAATAAAAGACAAACACCAGAATAAAAATGTATGTAAGGCCCACATTTGGATTAGGATTTGAATTTAATTAGGGTTTAAATGAGTCACACTTTACCAAAGTCACACATTCCAAACCAAGTGAGGTGTTAGGAACATTTAGCGTCATTACATGATCTGGTACTATCCTACCTTCATCAGTAGCCATCTCAAAGGACTCTGGGGTTCTCTCAGGCAGAGGGGGAACTGGAGAAGGAGGGCTTCCTGTAGAGATATCGCACTTTTATTGTTTTGATAAGACCCAGAAGGTGGGGCAGTAACTTAGTTTCAGTTCTTGAAGGTGGGGCAGTAACTTAGTTTCAGTTCTTGAAGGTTGACATAGTTTAGACTCTGATCTCAGTTCTATTTTTATTGTATGGTATCTTAATTGTAAGAAATGAACCCTCTGCTGTCCCAGAGCAAAGAAAACTTGTACACATGTTGTGCATATATATAAGCAGAACTGATTACCGTAATGCCCTTTAATCAGGTTTTACCAAGAAAACATTACATCCTCTACAACAGTGTTTCCAAATCCTGCTTCTGGAGGACCCTGCTGATTTTAGGGTTTTCCCTGCTTTCAACACACCTGATCCATCTAATCCACTCATTCACAACCCCTCACTGAGCTGAAGTGGGTGTTTTAAGGCAAAGAAAACAGCAAAGGGCAGTGGGCTTCCAGGACTGGGAAACACTGCTCTACAACTTGCACTATCCCGTACAAAATGCAGCAGCATGGAAGGCAAGAATGCCTTCCTCTTTAAAAAAGAAAACTGCTAACGTGCATCTTTAGGATAGATTTTAAAGCTGTTTTAGTTGATTTTAAGCTGTAAATTGCCAGGCACCTGCATACCTCTGTTTGCAGATGTGTTACATCTGTTTATGGTCTTAGGTCTGCAGATACTTGTGAGATACACTTTTAAAAATGATATGAAAATATTTCTTTTTTAAATATCTGATATAAATATAATGCAGTGTTTATATTTTATGTTCAATGTTATTTTATTACAATATATTGCACTTTTTTTTTTTATCTTACTATTTCATTGTTTTGCTGTGGCATGTATGGCAATTACTGAATAAGGTTATTGTTGTTTTTGTTGTTGTTGTTGTTGCTGTTGTCTTTTCATTAACTTACCTTCACTGACTGTCCCAGAGGCAGTGCCAGATGGGATGACCACCATCAAACACTGGCTGACTTCTGGCTTATCTGTGACTAAAAAACAGAGAAGGCCGTAAATCTGAGATGTCACACTCGTCCATTCACTAGAGCCACTAGGTCAATGTGTAGGCTGCCATAAGATTAAGGGGAACTATGGTGAGTGAAAAAGCCAGATTAAGAGATTTGTCATTTCTAAACGTGACTAGAAAAGGAGCTGAAACTTAAATCCATTGTCTTGCTTACAAGAACCGAAATTTAAGCGGCAAATGAAAGGAAGTGAAAAAGGCCACTGCATGTCTTTGCAGTGAGTAGTGCTTCCCAGCGGTTTTCACTGTTTTGTACATTTTGATACTGCATTCAGTAAAGACCTCGACAAATGTTTTTACATAAAAGAAAAAGTGGAAACGTGTGGCCTTGATTTACAGGCTGCAGTTTCATCTGCATATGATGTTTCTGATGTTTCTTGAACTGAAAGCCTTTGGGGGAAACCTTATGGAACTGCTATTCTTATCTAAAAAATGATGTAAGATCAGCTGCACTATGAGGTAGAGTATCCAGCGATAAAGGGGAATTTAAAATTTTTCAGTATCTTTGAGTCATTGGGTGAGTCATTGAGATGTAAATGAAGTCTTTTAGAGTGATGTGAAACTCAGAATTCTCTACAAGAGCGGTGATAGGAACTGGAGGTCACCATGTGTACAATACAAATATATATATCCCAAATGAGAAGTGAACCAGTGATCAATGTAAAGCTGATCACGGTAATAAAAGGCTTTATTGGAGACGGTTTTGCATTTTTATGGCATTTTATTTAGCTTCAAAATGACCTGCATGTTCCTCTCTGCTATTAAGAGATTCTAAAAAGTATGTTTTAGACTGCAGCCATCAGGCCAACATGTCGAAACTGTTGTAAAACCATCTCTGGCATCAGGCAGTGTATTCATAACCCATTCATAACTTTCTATGAGAGGCATTAAATGCGTCAGACATCTGGTTCCTATCACCACCACTGTGAATAATTCTGACTGGTAGAATGGAGCATTTCACATCAAATCACCTGGACTAAGTTTCCCTTTAAATCCCTCAGTCCATCATTAACATCCCAATGGCATATATTTTTGAGAACAGTGTACAGTTTGTTGTTCTTTTGTGTGGAAGAAGTAATTGTCTGATAAACGATTATTGCACCTTTAGCATAAATGACCCAAACCTTTTGGCAGTTACTAACCTTCCATGCTGTAAACAACAAAACTTACTCTGAGTCCACCGAGACTGGAATGTAATCCCGGAACACTTTTGTAAACATTTAGATCTCTCTAACAGACGAGCCTAGCCTACCTTATCTGAGGTCAAGGTCGTAAGAGGTGTGTGTACATGTTTTCCCACCAGAAGAATGCACACAGCCAACAAAGCACTGGTGTTCCTCTTATCCCACTAAACAAAACATATGCAACCCAAGAAATGTGCCAAAATGTAGAAAGTTACACTGGAGCTTTTACTTTTCTCACAACACTTTCACTAACCCTTATCAGCCATAATGTAGGACTCTGGGGTTCTCTCTGGTAGGGGAGGGGGACCATCATCATCTGAAAGTGTAGTCACATCTGACCACAAACACACAGGCATTAGGACAGTAACATTAGTCATTTAGCCATTCTTTGGTAGTAAAACTGACATTAAGGTTCTGTAAACTTAAAATAAATTCACAGAACCAGGAAGCAGTTCTTTACGGGGTATTACTGCATGACATTTCTGTTTATAGACTTTAAATCTGTCTCTATTTATCTACTGAACTTGCATCTTCTTAATCATTTGAGCATAAAATTGTTTCACTGTTAGACTTTGTGAGTGTGTTTCATGTAAAATATTAGTTCACTTTTGCAATACACAAATTGAACTATCCTGTAGTATGACTGTATTCTGACCTGTACTTTTCTCCAGTCTTGGTGGTTCAAGAGGCTGGTCGTTAAGAGTCAGAATCGGACCAATGAAACAAGGGTTTTGTGTCCATGTGTCCATGTCTGTTACATCTTCCACCAAAACACATAAACTCTTTGTGGACATTGGAGAGTCTACTCCAAAATATGGATCCTCCACAGTATAACAAAAGGAGTTTATCTCTGGAGCCTGGAGATGAATTGAGGCAGGGGCCTGCTCCATCCCTGACTCCTGTAGAGAGCTTTGGCTTGGGCTAGGCTGCTGTATCAGTGGTGACTGGTGTGGTGCTACAGCAGGGGTGGCGTTATTCATCACTGTGTTGTCCAGAGACCTATTGCTTGCGCTAGGCTGCTGTACCAGTGGTGACTGGTGTGGTGCTACAGCAGGGGTGGCGTTATTCATCACTGTGTTGTCCAGAGACCTCTTGCTTGGGCTAGGCTGCTGTATTGGTGGTGACTGGTTTGGTGCTACAGTAGAAGATGTTTTATTCATCACTGTGTTGTCCAGAGACCTCTGGATTGGGCTAGGCTGCTGTATCGGTGGTGGTTGATGTGGTGCCACAGCAGGGGTCGCATTATTCATCACTGTTTGTTCCAGAGACCTCTGACATGGCCTAGGCTGCTGTGTCCGTGGTGGTTTGATGGGAATACTAAGACTCAGAGCGTCACTTTGGGACCTTATTGTTGGTTCAGACATTTGGGATATATAGTGTCCAAAGTCCGTTTGCTGCAATGGAGTCTGTGCAGAAGTGGGCTTTGGGGCTGATATGGCCCAATCTGTCATTGCACTGAGCATGTCTGCTGGTGGGTGCTTCGGTGTGAAAGCCAGTGGGCTGGGTGTTGGTGAATGAGACTTCTGCTGTGGGGGGACACTTGAAGCAATATGGTTGGACAGTTCCATAGGAATTTCCTTTTTGGAGAACCTGTGAAGGTGACAGAACCAACCAGATCAGATTATTGTACTATGGTAACCTAAGTCCCGGAGCGAAGGAGCCGCACTGACTACATCTGCATATCATACCTGGGCTCAAGGGATGGCTGCAGGCTGTTGTCTACTGCAACAGGAAATGGCTCCAGGTCTTGCTCCATATCAATGAGGTCTACCAGATCACTGTCACTGTCAGCAGGGATGGGTGATGGGGCAGAAGCCTAATAGGTATAAAAATACACTGTTAAATGAATTAAAGACGGGACTGCAGTTTTAAAAACTGGAGTATACAGTCAGTTGATAGAGAACATATATGGAACAGGTTATTACACACCAGACACCTGCTCTCACAATATAACTTGTTAAAATCAGAGATTTTACTCCACAAATGATTTAAATGTTCAAATGCTATAATGTTATACATGGGGATGAAAATTCATTAATACTATGAGCAATGTCAAGGAAAAGTGTAAGAAATGCCAAAGTAAACACAATATAATTAAGCAATAAAACATAAGAGGCACTATGTTATCACTGTTAGGTTCTTTTGCTTTTATAACGCAAAAGAAAGAAAAGACGCCCAAACATTTGAATCAAATGTTTCACTATTTACAATTTGTTCTGCAATAAAAACCAATGAAATACTAAATTCAGTGTTTACCTGAATGTTATTTTGCTACAGACAGTCTGCAGAAATTTTTACAGTGCATTTTGTGTGCTAAATTGTATTTTGTGTTTCACAGTCCATTGGCAGAAAGATTTGCATCACTCTTATCAGCATTTGCCACAATGATTTTAGGTGTGTGCCCAGCTGGGCAAGAACATCTTGTTATACAGTTGCATTTGAATGGAGCATATACAGCTATGTATGTGCAATTTTACACCTGTCAGCAATGAATGGGCTTTAAATAGACCAATTTTGGTGTCTGGATATATTTGGGCATGTAGTACAATGAACGGGACATATAATGAATGGAGAAAGCTCTGAATTCACCACAGAAAGCTCATCACATTTGTAATCTTACCATCTGTTGGTCTGAGTTTGGCTCCATCATCTGCAGATACCTCTCGAACAGGAATTTAATTGTTCTGTACACCAGTTCATACTGCTCCTATAGGAGGAACAAGATAAAATGTGACTTTTTTGTTACTGCTAAATAATTGCTATCGTGATGTGTGTTAAAATGCGTTTTACACTCGGTTTGGTGTAGTATGGTTTTATGTCTTGCATTGTACAGTGTGAGTATTTGGTCTCGACCGGGATCTGCAGGACTGAATTCTTGAGGCATGAGATGTAAACAGTGTAAACTGACTGACAGAGAGATGATGTTGTATATATATGCTGGGGTATATCAATCAGCATCAGCATAATGTGAAAGTGAAAGTAGAACACAAGAAATTAAAAGTGCTGAATGGACAGAAAAGCAGGTTTTGAAAGTAGAGCTTGCTTTTAAAAACAAAACTGTTAGCAGTCAGATGATTGTAGCTCGTTTTTTCCAATCAGTTCATGCTAGTAAAATGCTCCAAGTCGTTAGTTTGAAGTGCCTTCTTCCATATTTTCGCATGTCAACAGTGCCACACCCTGACATGGACATTTGTGAAACCAGTGGACCTAAATGCAGCTCAGTGGGGTTGATAATTCAAATAAGAGTCATCTTGCCCATGCAAAATGCCCACCCAAGAGTGAGAAAGAATGTAGATTGGTGTTACCTTAGTTTGCACTACAGAAGGCCTCTGTGTCCTCATATCTTGAACCAGGTTAAAGATGCTGAAATCCTTTGGTACTATCTAAACAAAAGTCAATAAACCATGGCATGTAAATCCCTAAACACCAAATCTACACACAGATTAACACGTATCACTTCCAAAATAATCGCTTCATATCTACCAATTATAATATTTATGTCAATATAAAGCAGCAAAAGTTATTCCACTGGAAAATGTTTTGTGTCTTCTGAATGCTTTTACTTGTCTTTTCAGTAGGTTCCAAGTGTAGTCAATCGCACATAGGGCTCCTGTCCTTCCACAGCCAGCACTGCAAATCCCCAGAGAAACCAGAAGAGATTAAGAACACAGTCAAAACATACCATCGACATTAGTGCACATGGGACTGATAAGCTGTTCTTCTGAAGAGTGATATCATGACTCAATCTCATGGCAACCTGCTCATGAATCAGCAGAATTCAGCAGAAAGCTTGAAGCGGTCCCAAACAGAAGGCAAGCGATTACTTCAAAATGTTGTTTTCCCAACAGAAATTGAGCAACCTAGTTGCACACAGAACAGATTTCTCAAAAGGATCGTTGTTTCACACCAGGAGATTGCTAGTACATATCTTAATGGGCCCTGAGAAATCAGTTTAGAAGGAAATACTGGAAAAGAAAATCTTGTTTTTCTTGCATCACTCAATACTTCAGTGACAAACGCTCTGCATCCTTTTCCGTGTTATCAAGACACAGTATCAGATTAAGAGTGTGCAACATTTTATTGCAGTAGTTTCTTTGTCCGCTAGTCAGTAGTGTGGTGCCATTGTATAATGCATGACCCAAGGCTACCTTTAGAAAACCAAAGGTTGAGTCATGTGATCTAGGTTTGCCAGTTCAAGGAGGAACCTTGTGGATAGTGTCCGTTGTGATTAACAGACTACTCATAAACAGCCACTAGTTTTGACAAAACATACACTTGGCTGCGGTAATAACAACCACAAGTGGGTTGAATTTGAAACATTTCAACATTTGAACACTTCCTCTGGTTTAAAAGGTTGCAGAGAGGTTGACTAAGAAAAACCACCTGGATACATGCTTTTCATAAGCTGTCTTGTAGTCTAGAACCTAGCCAATCATTCTAGAAGCAACTGAGCAGGTGTACTCATTTCCTTTGAACAGTCTCAGCAGCCCAAGAGTTTACCTGTGTTATGCATCTGGATTTCATTGATTTTCCTGCAAAGTGCTTCATGTAATAAATTTCCTCCAATAGAAGTGCATAAGACACCCGGGCATTACAACCTGCATTACACTCCAGCTGATGATCTGAAACATGGTTTGACTCTACTGTTTGGAAACTTTCTACCTCCTAGGTGCGCAAATTAGGTCCTGGAGGGTCTGTGCCCAGGACAGTCTGGTTGTTTCTCTCCTTAAACCCACTTACAAAACCTGGCAAGGATCAAGTGAGTTAAACTAGGTGTGTCTGAGCAGAGAAATCACCAAACTGTGCTGGACACCAGACTTGGTCACCCCTGTTCTAGGACAAGTATCTAAGATTAGAATATTGCTACTGTTCTGAGGAAGAGTACCCTATAGGTGCTTTCACACCAGAGGAACTTGTTCATAGTTCACAGACCTGTTGGAGGAAGTTCCCCCTTTTATGTGTGTCCACACTGCAGGAACTGAAGATGATTATAGTTCTTAAAATACTGTTTTAAGGGACCTTTTTAGCCTCGGTTTCAGGACAGTTACTTTCGCAACGAAGGAGGATGAGAGATGAGGGATGCAAGTAAGCGATGATTGGCACAGAAGAAAATGTACCAAGATTGTAATGCCTTTTTAAAAAAAAAAATCTTCGTAAAACATTAGCTGGGTAAACAACAGCATTACAAAATGGGCCAACAGTAAACAACAGGCTTAATTGAGCCTATATGTGACAGAGGTAATGCAACGTGTTTCTGATCCATCCTATATTTTCTTGTATGCAGCTGCTATACCAGACGCTGACCAGCTTACATCACCTCAATGTTCCTACTGGTGGTGCGATTGCAAACAAAACAAATCCTGAGAACTGTTTGGTTACACAAAGCATTGTATGAGTTTGCACTTCTGCTGATGATCTCACTATACCCCAGATCCGTCATCTGCTACTGTTTAGAACCATTTTACCTCACATTAGACTGTTTTACCTCATGTTAGTATTGTGCTCCAGGTTACACTCCAGCTTAAACTCCATACTTAGTTTGCCAGGTTAGAGTTCTACTATTGTTCTGAAGCGTTGAACCCCAGATTAGACATGTTCCCCGTGTGCTCAGAAGCCTTTAACTTGTTTAACTGCATTAAACACTGACTTTTTTGTAGAACCTTTGTTAAATGTGTGTGAGCTCTTGGTCAACCACCTACACACATTTCCTGTGCAACTACAACACAAGGTTAGGGACCAAACCATAAAAGGGCACATGGAGTGCTTTCGTCTTGTGAAATGTGCAAAAGAGGACACTTTATTTTCAGTGTTTGCCTCATGCAGGCTTACTCTTTCACAATGAGGGCTCACCTGCAGTGGATGCAGATGGGAATGTTCTCATGCTCCTGGTGCATGCGCATTTCCTGCAGCAGCTCTAGTATGGGTGGGATGGAATCGGGTACACCATGGTCAGGCCAGTTTACGTAGTGGAGCTGCTTTAGGGTCCGAGACGACTGGCAGAGAAAAATATTTATATGTGTAATTTTCACCATGCACTGTCTAAACAAAGCAACTGTGCAGGAAAACAAAGGTACAAACAATGTAAATGTACTTTTAAAATTACAACAATACTCTTAAAGTCCAATTAAATGAGCATTAATGGTACGTTCACTTTCCCAAGGAAAAGGGACCTCTTGCCAGTATTCCATCTTACCCAATACACACCTTAGCTTACACACTGAGCTTGTACTCACTTTGTTGAACGTCACCCTCAGGATCCTTGTCACATAGTCTCCCTTATTCTCCTCTGATTCCTGCATATACAAGAGTCCACCAAAATGCTTTAGAACAACTGGTGAGAACAATTCACAATGCCTTATCACCGCCTAACCCAACACATGGGTGTGCCCATCACTAGACATGCTATCTTCAGTGCTTTCCCACTGGCTTGGATTTCAGATCAACAAAATCCAGGATTTCCTTGCTTTGCAGTTCTAATGGCAAGCTCACAGAAGCTTTGATTGTAACTGTATTTAATTTAAACTAAGACATACATTGTGGTTTTCAAAGGACAGGAAGTATTGTGTGAGCAAAGGAGGAAGTGTCACTTACACAGTAAACGGTGAATGGTTCACACACAAATGCATCCACCTTCGACTCAGGCCAGTAGCGCTCACACTTTTTCTGCAAAAGCATACTCTGACTCAGTCGTTTCAGGAGACATGGTTTGCTCATTTTCTAAATAAAGGCAAGTTAACACATCCCTACAGAGAAAAACTTAAATATGCATTTTCCAGAAAAAAATAATTTTTTGCACTATTTCTGTTTCTTCACTGTGTTCAACATACCAGGAAATAATAATAAAAGAAATTAAATATATATATATATAAGGTGCAGAAGTACAGACATCTACTTGTGATATCCCTTCTTCATAAAACATAATGTATGAGTAATATTTATAAAGGTGTGGAAGCAGGATTGCTATGTTGTGTCCATGTTGGAATGGCATAATGTTGTGATTCAACAACGACAATTTATCTTTTTCCCAAATGTTTAATAAGTCATAAGCATGGCTTAACTACCTCATTCCCATGTTTGACTAACCTTAACCAACTTAATTATCTTGACTCATGAAAATCCTGTTCCCATTTCTTAGTAAGTCATGGCCACACAAGAGGATTCTGTTTCCATGCTTTGTAATGTATTTTATGGAGAAGGGATGCCACCAGTGGGGTTCTCTGTAGCGTATATGTGTATATTATGACTTAGAAAAACATGTCTTTTGACCAGGATGCAACAAAAAAATCCCAATGTAATTCCCATAAGTTAAAGCAAACAGGATAGACAGAATTACTGAATATTAATTTACATCAACAAATACATTTTTAAAAATCTTATATTTTATATTAATATAAAAACATAGCTTACTCTTCCCATTTCAAACTCCCTGCATGCCATCACAATGATCTGAGTAAAAAAGAGAGAGAGGCAGAGTGTGTAAAAGAAAGAAAGAAGGCTGGACAGCATTGTTTTTTTTTTTGCTTGTTTTTGGTGCAAGGTTGCGGTTGAAATATATAAATAGTTTTTAATAGGCAGCTCCTTAACACTTGTTGCAGAGATGCTGACAGATAGTGCAGTCGATTTTTTTTCTTGCATGCAAACGTGTCCTACTGTGCACATATTGCAGGTCAAGCAATAGTCAAGGGCTTACTTGCACATTGTACTCCCAAAGCATCCTCCAGAAGTCCACGACAGTGTTCGGCAGTGGTCCCTGGGTGGCGATGTATGCCCTTGGGCCCAAAATCCCCTACAATACAAAAGAGAAAAGAATGAAACTATTTCAGTGATTCAAAAAACCGGTTTGTAGCTTAACAGACAGCTACCATGTGGGTAGTGGTGGCCTAGTGGTTAGGACAATGCCTCTGGGACCTGAAGGTCTCAGATTCAAGTCCCGGCTTGGGCACCACTGAGTTACCTTTGAGCAAGGCTACGCTGCTCCCTGGGTGGTGTTGATCGCTGCCCACTGCTTCACGTATGCAAGTGTGATGGGTTAACCGCAAAGGTCACATTTCGTTGTGGTGTTTGAGTGTGTTTACAATGACAATCAGTCACTTTTACAAAGGAGTATTCAGTACATACATGACAAATTTATGATAATAGACTCATACTTGCATTATTCACATTGCAGTATTTATTCTCAAACATCAATGGATATGTTTTGTCATATTGTTGCTGCTGGAAAAAAAACCTTGTATCTTAAGAATAAGGAGCATTCCAGGAAGGAAAAGACATTTAATGTTCAGTGTAGGTTAATCTAATATGAATTCCTAACTTTAGACCATTTCTATTTGTCTGCTCATTGTTCAATTTTGGCACAGTGTGAAGGGTTGTATGTAAGTTGTATGTAAAAATGGGACCAAAATTAAGATACAAGGTTTTGTTCCAACAACATCAGTATACAGTAATGTGAAAAAATTAAGACGCCCCATTCATTTTTTAAATTAAGAAATATCAGTATATTCATATTATAACGTTTCTCAAATGACATCTATAGATAAAGGTGGTGTAATAGTATCCCATATGAAAAAACTCACTTATTTAACAAAAGAAATTAACAAAAATGCCAATTTCCACTGAGGAAAAAGTTAGGACACCCCCACATTCATCATTACTTAAAATGCCTACAATTACATTCAGGTGATGATAAAAATATCAAATGATAAGAACATTGTTAAAGAGCATTTTACAATTTTGGGAGGAGCCTGTCTTATTTAAACCCCAGACATTTAGTGACTTGGTTTCATCTTTACCGCTGAAGTGAGTTCAAAGTGACCCTAAGAGCTCTCTAAAGTCTTCAGAAAGACAAGTGTACATGCATATGAGTCTGGGACGGAATATTTGAAAAAAAATCTAAAAAGGGTTTCAAATTAGCCATTCTACTGTCCACAAAAAAACTAATTACAAATTGAGAACATTTAAAACAACTGCCAGTATAACCAGGTCAGGCTGTCCTAGCAAGTTTAACCCAACAGCAGACTGCAAGATGTTTAAAAAAGTCTCAATTCAAAAATACCATCACATAACCTACATGATGGTTTTGCCACAGCTGATGTCATATTACATGCATCGTCATCTACCGCACAAGCCAAATACAACATTTCACCAAAGAAACACCAATTATAAAGCATGGGGGTGGAATTTCATGGTTTGGGGCTGCTCTGCTGCAGCAGGGCCTGTCCACCTTACCGACACAGAATCCACTATGAATTTTTAGTATCAGGAAGGCTTGAGGACAACGTAAAATCATCTGTCCAGGAATAGAAGCTGAATTGGGGGTGGACCGTGGACCTGGCAACATGACAATGACCAAAAACATTCCAGTAAATCCAACAAAGAATGGCACAGAGGAAAGAAGTGGAGAGGAATACAAAGGCCAATTCAAGGCCCAGATCTGAATGTTTTTTGATTTGAAACAGGCTGTGCATGCAAGACAGCCCTCAAACATCACATAACTGAATAAATTCTGCACTGGAGATTAAGAAAACCTTTCTGGCAATCAATGTCAGAGACTAGTATATGGTTATTGGAAGGTCACTGAGGTTAGTTCAGGTAAAGGGAGAAATACTAGCTATTAGGGCATATGGTGCCCTTACTTGTTTTTGCATTTACTTCACCTTTAAATATAGATATAATCTGAGAGAAAACGTAATAGTGATATGTTGTAAATTCTTTATAAAGAACAAAATATTTAATGGGGTGTCCTAATTTTTTCACATGACTGTATTAAAGATTCTAAGGTTAGCTCTGATAGCACAATATGGTTGATTATACCTGCATTGTTATTTATGAGAGCTGTACAGTTATTTTTCACAATATTATTATTTTTGCAGGCCATTTGGTCATATTCTGAAGAAAGTTTCACAGCTGCCCACCAAACCGTTTACATAGTGTCAATGGCAGTGACAATAAGTTCAGCAGAAAGAATCAGAATACAAAGCAACAAAAAAAAGCCCAACTGTGAAATTTTACTTTGCTTTACACTGGTGCAAAATCACATTCATGACGCTCTGGCAAAAATTAAAAAGCTGAGCTGAACTTGACAATGCTACAGTGTTATGGTTTGGTCGGCAAACTGCAATGCTGTTTTTAAAGTAATCAGTATCCTTATTTTGTAGAACTGTTATATAAAAACAATAGAATATCAGGGTTTATCAGGAATAACATCACAGCTGTCATGGTCAAGGTTTTTTGTGATAGTGCACTCTCTCTTGTGTTATATTGTAAGCAGATTTTAATATAACTGTTATTTCTTGTTTCATATAATCTACTCAAATAAGATTAAATTCATTAATTAACAGATTAACAACTAATTAATGCTGTCAATTATCCATCCATCCATCCATTTTCCAACCGCTTCTTCCGTTTGCGGGTCACGGGGAAGCTGGAGCCAATCCCAGCTGACTGCGGGCCTAAGGCAGGGTTCACCCAGGACAGGAGGCCAAC
>JBBPDA010000132.1:5769114-5787790 GCA_037974385.1 Arnoldichthys spilopterus | reverse complement strand
CGACATTATAAAAATCTTATGTTATAGTATAGTTTGTTTTTTGGCTGTGAGGTGTAGATGAGATTTATTAACCTTGCCATTCAGAAAAATGTAGCGAGAGGTCACCACATTGTAAGAAACTACTAACTAACGAACTAATGATCGACTTTGAGATTGTTTACCTACGAAATATATATTGATTTATTAAACATTTCCACGCCAAAACTGCAGTGGTGAAACTAGCTGAAAGGTTTATAAAAGTATTGTACAGTAGAAATCCTATTTGATATCGTTCTTGATCGGACTGTTGATAAAACAGTGCGGAAATGTATTTAGGCTGCAATGAATGAAGCGGCCGCTAGAGGTCAACCTACTGTCAGAAATTACTTCCACTACACACTACTCAGCACTGATGCACTTTCCTGTAGTCCAAAACAGAGGCATGTTGGTTGAATTGCATTTGCAAATGGGACGTTTTAGCAACACAAATGTCTTAAAACATTCTTTTCTGTTTTATAGCTCACCAAACGTTAACCTCCCAACTGCTGTCTGTCTTTCTTTCATTAAATGTCGTTATATGACAGTCTGGATCTTGAGTTCAGCCTCTTTGCTCTAGCGCTGTTTCTGTGCTGTTTTGGACGTTGCCAGGGTTAATCGTGTGTGATTAAATGGCGAATTTTATTCAGCAGCTATGAACCTGTATAACTGTGGGCGACGTTTGCGCTGAGGAGCATGTTATGGCAGAGCAGTAATTACAGAGCGTGTTTGGGAGCTGAGCGGGAGCTGCTGCCAACACACACATGGTAAAAAACACCTTGTGCCTCCGGCTAGGTAGACGGCCATCAGTGTCTGTCATCTCTGTCTCCCTCCCCCTCCAAACACCGGCTAGCTCCAAGTGTTGCACAGCTTTGTTCAAGGAGTTTTTTTTTTGTTTTTTTTAAGTTAAACAGATGCCAGCTTTGCTGACGCTGACGAGCAATTTAGCAAGTCCATACGAAGGTCGGCCTCACTAAAGCTTTGAATGTGTTTGGTGAGTCAGATGAGAGAGAAACGGCAAGTTGGAAAAGTGCTACTTGATTACAGGAATGGATCTAGGCCCTTTTTTAATTGGGCTGCCTATCTTTTATGATTTACAGCTTCTTAAACCTTTTGCACTCAGTATTTTCCTGCTCAATTGCCTGCTAGCTAAAAAAAAACGTTAGTGTGTTTCACAACAGGGTTTGTTGTTTGTGTATCTTTGATAGTGTTGTCCATATTGCTCCCGTGATAAGTTGTCACATTAAACAATTGTATTAATTAATTACAGCTGCTGTAGGTAACCTGTATGTGAAGTGAAAGCACCACAACAAAATATGACCTCTGAATTTAACCCATCACACATGCACACGTGTAGCAGCAGGCAGCTACCAACAGCACTGAGGGAGCAGTGTAGTGGCACAGTACCTTGTTCAAGGGTACCTCAGTAGTGCTCAGGACAGGACTCGAACCTGGGACCTTCAGGTCCTAAAGGCAGTGTCCTAACCATTAGGCCATCACTGCCCACGTAAATAATGTTTTGTCCTGTTTGTGGTTGCTTGGTGGTTAGGGACTTGCCCGTCAAAAGGTTGCAAGTTCACTTCCTGGCCAAAGTACCACTGAGGGACCCCTGAGCAAGGTACTGTCATGTTACACTGGTCCCTGGGTGCTGTTGATAACTGCACACGTGGAGGGTTTAAATGCAGACATCACAGTGGTGGCCTAGTGGTTAGGACCTGAAGGTCTCAGGTTTGAGTCCCAGCCCGGGCACTACTGGTACCGTCCCACTACACTGCTCCCCGGGCGCTGTTGGTAGCTGCCTGCTGCTCCACGTGTGCGCATGTGATGGGTTAAATGCAGAGGTCACGTTTCATAGTGGTGCTTGAGTGTGTTCACAATGACAAATAGTCACTTTCACTTTCATTTTATTGTGCACTTCGTGCAATGGGGTGTGTTCACCATGACAGTCACTTAATTTGCTGAAACTGTTACTATGTCCTGACAGTAGTACCTGAGAAAGATAACATGTGAAGCTCCTCTGGCTTCACCTAGTGCTCCTGATGCCATTTGCAAGATTCCACCAGTCAAACAATCAGAGCCTGAAGGAGTGTAGGACGTAGTGTAAGTCACAGCTAATACACATGCTGTGGGCAGTGCCCCTCTCCACTCAACCATGTTTGCAGCTAAAGTATAGCCAGGCAGAAGTCACAGTAAAGCCTGTTATATCTAGGTGTGCTGTATGTCGTTCATGTTTCTTTAATGAATTTTTTAAAAAAAAGAAAAAAACTGAATACTAAACCCTATAACTGTGCAGAGCTCCCTCCTATGTGGGAGGAGTTTTGGAGGCAGGACTGCAGAGGGAGGGGAGGTGGAGGTATCTGAAAGTTATGTTTGTTTAAATTTTCACCCTTGTCAGTCTTACCTACTGCAGCTTTTATGCTAAATGTTAAATATATATATGGGTATGGACAGAGCCTTCTGTCTGTACTCTGCGCTCATTTTGTCTGTATATGTCCCTGTTTTCTGAAAGCTGTGTTTGTTATCAGAAACTTCTGACTCTGCCCACTAGTGGATGTATAGCTTAACATCCATACTGACATACACTGATCAGCCATAACAATAAAACCACCTCCCTAATATTGTGCAGGTCACCCTCTGTCACCAGAAAAGCTTTATGGTGCACTGTCTGTTCTGACACCTTTTAAGCATAGCCAGCAGTAACGTTTTGTGCTGCAGTAGCTGTTCTTTGGAATCAGAACAAATGACTTCGCCTTTACTCCCAACATGCATTAATGACCCGTGGGCGCCCATGACCCTGTTGTCAGTTCACCAGTTGTCCTTCCTTTGATCACTTTTGTTAGGTAAAAACTACTACATACTGGGAACACCTCACAAGACCTGCTTTTTGGTGATGTTCTGACCCTAGAGCCATCAGCCTGAGTGGTTTTAATATTCTGACTTATCAGGGTGTGCATAAAAGCATGTAGGCAGCGATGGTTACATTGTATGAAACTGACTTATTGATTTTTATATTTAAAGGGAGCATAATGGCTTTAAAAGGTAACAGAAAGATTCAGAATGATCTGATGTGAAATTGAGTATTGTAGTTAAACTGACTGACTGATTTTAATATGGTGGTGGTAGAAACCATGGGTCATGATGTCTATAACCTATAGCCATTTTATTTTATCAAAAATGTGTTATATGTAGTATTGATTAGGGCTGAATTTAAAAAGGAAAAGGGAAAAAAAACATGTTCATACTATTTTGCCACATTATGTCCTATATATAACTTTCTGGCATGAATTATTTAAAAATATATATGCTTAAGACCAAAATAGCAAAATTATCGATGCCTCAGACAAAATGCAGTGTATTTCTAACCATTTGTAATAATTTTCTATGATGTAGTTTGTCAAGGCATTAAAGGCTTTTGGTTTCTATTCGCCATCACTGTGAACAGTTTTGACTTATATCTCAAAAATGGAGCATTTTAAATCCAACGACTTAACGGCAGAATTATGCAGATATTTTGAAAAGCTGACAGAATTCCCATGCAGCTGGGTTTAATGTAATGCCATAGCAAATGCTGAATAAAAATCATCGCATTCATAGATTTTTGTGCATTTTTGTCTGATCCAACAAAACCAAAATATAATGGTGCATACTGTGTATGAAGAAAAGGTCTTGAGGTATTGCAGTGTTTTTGCCATATTGCTCACCCTTACTTTGAAAGGTAGTCTCTGAAAACTTGGCCTTCTTTCTTCACACAAGGGGAGTTTTATTTGCTGAGGAGGAGGAGGCATGGAAAAGGCGACCTTTCCTCTGGAGCTCGCAGATTTGCCGTAATTACAGAATCACTTCCACATGTGAAGCAGGCTGCTTTTCTCTCTCTCTCTTTGCTCTCTCTCTCTCTTGCTCTCTCCCCCTCTACCCCCCTCTGTTAGTGGCTTAGTCTGTTCTCCCTGTCTTCTCCAGTTCACCCTCGCGCCTCAGCCCTGCTAGCAATTTTGAAAAGCTGCTTCTTTAACCAAGTCCAGCTTAATCAGAACATCCTGGTACTTTTGGCAGTGCCTTCGCTCGTGATTCAATTAGGGAGCGCATGCGCCATAGAGAGGTGGAGGGCTCACGCAAACAGAGAAACGACACAGGAAAAGGAGAGAACGAAAAAGAAGGTGTTTTTTCCGAAAGAGATTTACCCGTCAGGGTGAGGCAGCTTGGTTGTATGGCAGGGAGAGGTGGAAAATGGGATGTAGGGAAAAAGAGAGGGGAAAAGTCAATGAGAGAAATGTGTTCTGTGTGTGCCTTTTTTGACAGAAGTGAGTTCAGTGAAGGTTCATCGTGACATCATGGCTGGTTGAAGAAAGTATAGACAGCAGGGCCATTCACCTTTCACTGGACATGTGTTTGAGGGACTTTAGTGTGTTCGTTTTCATGTGCTTGCTGGCACTCTTGATAAGTTTGTGGACAGCCCTGTTTGGACCTTGGAAACACCCTACCTAATCCTTCTTATCCCCATCCAACACACACACACCAGACCAGACTCTTTAGAGGCATACACATGTGTTGGCACAGGACATGAAACGACATGTGGTTTTGTGAAATCGTGCATTGACATGAGCCCCTATACATGGTACGCACCACAACTAGCCCCTTTTTCTCCTACACCATTTCCCAAAACCCCCTCTGTGTTGTATTCTGCTGTATGTTTTTACTTCATGACAGTTGGAGTCTAAATGTGTGCATTTGGCCAGGCAGAATGAATAAGCCCCTTCATTTCTCAGGATGTTCCTTTAACTTTGAAACTGAAAACTGCTATTTTGTGTGTGTGTGTCAGTCAGAGTGAGGCTGTCCACGCGTGTCTGACTTGTGTCCTCCGCATGTCTCAGTGCGGCACAAAACTTCACATGACATCAATCTGAAGGCGAGGAAATAGTGATCTCATTACAGGCATCTTGCCCCTGATTAAAACCTGCCACCACCACCCCCACCCCCAATCCCACCACAACCCCAATCCAGCTTCTCCACCCTCTTCCTTATAGTTTTTTCTTTGTTTTTCAGCCAGGCCCCTCTTGCACAAATTAATACACATCTCAGTGGAAAATGTTGTTTTTCTATTCACATATTAGCGTGTACCCATTGCTAATCATCCAAGGGGAAAAGTGACTCATTGCGCACGAATACGATTGTGGGAAGAAGGCAATATAAATTCATTTGGGACAATAAGGCAGAATGAAGGATGTCGGAGGGCATTTTCGGGGGTCGATGTCAAATCCCGGAGTGGGAAATGACCCTGATGTAGTAAAGCCATTATAGGAAAGGGAAAAAAACATGGATGGAGGCAGAGTTAGACAAGATCACAGAAGAGAAAAACATAAAATACTGTGTGTAAATGCACATTTAGTCTTTTAACTCACTGTATATGTAATGCTGAAAGCTAACACATTTGCATATACGCAACTATTCAGTCTTCAGTTTTTTAGCTTTGGGTATTCAGGGTGAAGTTATAAGGAGTGTTTCAGGCAGTATCAAACAACATATAGGAAAGCCAATCAGGAGAGAAAACATTTACATATTTCAGTCTTAAAGGTACAGGGAGCTCAGGACCTCAGGGAGAAGAACAAAATGCAAGACAGATTAAGAATATGGGCTTTCTATGCATTTTCCTTTTTTTTAACACACCCACTTCAGCTTAAAAAAACCATGCAGCACAAAATGTATAGATATGAGTATATGTCCTTCGGGTTGGTTTCTTGCTGTAATACTAGAAAAACTGAGAATATGGCTTATTATATAAATCATAACTAATAAGGGGTACATTTGAATTGAATAGAGTTTAATTGATTAATTATGATTGGCCTAATGCCAATGTATATGCAGTGTAAATGCCTGCAGCGCTATAGTGAACACTCATACAGACAGAGCCCATTCTACACTGAGGTGGAGGTGGGGGGGGGGTGTGCTTAGAGATAGCAGTCTGATCTGTCTTCATTATCCTGCACTCTGCAGTCTCCCAGACACATGGATCATAAATCTCAGCCTCCAGCACACTCCACTGACTCCGAAACACAAACACTGCTAACCCCTGACCTTTCTGCTGCTACTGACAGTCGCTTACACACGCGCACACACACGCACACACAATGTACACACTTGTTCATCTGCATAAGTTTATATACATAGACAATAAGTTAATTAGGAGAATTTTTAGAAGTAGAGCTAAAGGCCACGATACACACATCAGTATCATTAAAAAAGACATTTTTGTGATTTTAAAGCTCAGCATGATGTTTTAATGCAAAAATGGTTGTTTTGTAAATGTCAGAATAAAGCACTAAAGGTACTTTCCCAACACTGAAGTGTTGAAAATAGCATGCTTACTGTGAAGTGTAGCTAAGTCAACCACTTCCTGTTGACTATGTTCTGAGACCTGATGCCAACCATGCTGTGGTTGCCCTGTCACTTCCAGCACATTCAATTCATATAACTGGGTCATTATGGAAAAAAAATACAAATATGTCTTTTAAACCTTTTGAATCAGTATGGAATGTTCTACTATGGTTATAGATACCACTATTTCTCTTCGCATAATGATCTTTTGCTCATAGATGCTTTAATATAAGTGATTTTTAATTATGTGCTCCACTTATAAAGGAATTTTACCAATTCTTCCTAAATCTCTGCATAATGAAATGGTTAAGCGGTAAACAAAGCCATTCAGAGTGATTAGATGTGAAATGCTCTGTTAGAGAAATTTAACGAGGCAGAATTGCTCATAGTGGTTTTTGATGGGAACCTGACGTCTAATGTTTATAATGCCTCTTAAAGCTGCCTCTCAGAAAGTTACTGCATGAATCAGATATGAATACATTGCCTGATATTGTCCTCCACAATTATCAATAAAATACTACCATTTTAAATGAAATGGGTATACGGGTGTTGTATACATTGTAACCCTTGGTTCCTATCACCACCATTGTAGAGAAATCAGAGTCAGTCAGTTTATCTAGCATTTTACATCCAACTCTTCTGAATGACTGTTTAGAATTTAATGACAAATCAGTGGAATTCCTTTTTAAGATGAGCATCGCAAAGCAGGCTATAATGCTTAAACTCTTATAATAAATACTGTCTGAAGTTGCTTCTTTAGTTTCACAGTGAAGATACAAGGCTAATGTAGCCAATGTCATGTAGACGTATGAGAAGAATATAAGCGGTTAGGACTTCTGCTTAACAGAAAACCAGGTAACCAAAGGTTTCAAAAGATAGCTGCATATTGAATAAGGTCTAAAAGAAAACGCAAAATTAATTAGTTGTAAATAAGACATATGCCAAAGAAATGGTGTGTGGAGTATGTAAAGAGACACTATCCAGCTTATCCATTTTCTAAACTGCTTCTTCCATTTCGGATCGTGGGGACACTGGAGCCAATCCCAGCTGACTACGCGCTCAAGGTGGAGTACACCCAGGACAGGAGGCCAACCCATCACAGGGAAACACACTATATGACTATAAATATGTGGACACTCCTCCTTAATTATTGAGGTCAGGTGTTTCAGCCACACCCATTGTTAATAGGTGTATAAATCAAGCACAGTGACTCACCTGCTAGATCTGCCCCAGTCAGCTGTAAGTATTATTACTGTGAAATTGAAATCTAAAAGTGAAAGCAGCTCAGCCACAAAGCGGTGCACCACTTAAACTCACATAGTGTTGCTTCTAAGTGCTATAGGGCATAGCACATACTTTAACTACACTTTGTGGTATCGCTCACAACAGGCCTCAAAAAAAGCCTCTTGAAGCAACATCATTGTGAGAACAGTGCATTAGGTGCTTTATCGAATGTGAATGATCAGCTGTACACAAGCCTCTGATCACTATATGCATATAAAAAAATCAAGCATTGTCCAAAATGACACAGTTGATGGGTTTGGTGTGGAGAATTTATTGGAAAGAGGCCATCTTATACAACATCACTGCCTGACTTTACAAATTCTCTTTTAATTGAATAGGCACAAATTCTCATATACAAACCTTAAAATCTTGTAGGAAAGCCTTCCAAGAAGAGGGTCGGCTCTTATAGCTACTAAAGAGGGGCAACTTCGTTCAGATGGCAACTGATTTGCCATTGTGTCCAACAAGCTCCTATAGGTGTAATGGTCAGGTGTTCACACACATACAGTGTATATATAGTAGTATGTATGGAAAAATATTCGAAGTTAAAGCTGTAGCACTTTCTGCAGCCCCCAGACTGTTGCTGTTTAACAGGGGTTATAGTTTAGTTAGTTACTGGCCACTTAAATTTAGCTTGATAATTTTCCATCTATTCAATTTTCTAAACCGCTTCTTCCGTTTCTGGGTCACGGGGTAGCTGGAGCCAATCCCAGCTAACTGAGGCCAACCAATCACAGGGCAACACATAGACAGACAACCATTCACACACACACATTTACACCTATGGGCAATTTAGAGCATCCAGTCAACCTAGTACAGCCTTTGGACTGTGGGAGGAAACCAGAGCACCCGGAGGAAAAACACGCGGAGAGCTTGCAAATTCCGAACGAAAGGCACCGCCGACCTGGGGATCGAACCCGGGACCTTCTCGCTGTGACAGCGTTAACCCCTGCACCACCATGCCGCCCTTGATAAGTTTCATGAATAAGAATTCTTGCTACAAAAGAAAACGTATATTTGTATGAGTGTCTTGTAATTTACGAACAATACTAGAGTTTTAGTTAACATTGTCTTGTAAAGCTCCAGGTAACAGCAATCCAGGTCGGATTGCTTACAGTAATATGATAAGTGTAAAATTAATAACATAAAAATAATATACAGACGAAATGGAAGATTATATTGCTAGAGCATACTCAAAGATTAAAATTTTGTTAATTAGTTACAAGTAAAACTTTTAGCACCTTGGGCCCATAGTCAGTTTGGATCAACTCCAGCTCCCCCTCAACCCAATATGGATAAGAGGTTTGGATAATGAATGAATACATATGACTATTAGTTAATAATAAATACACCAAATTATTGTGCTAGATTACATGCACATTGCAAACAAATTTAAAAAGAATTTTGGCCAAAAAAGAAAAAGTTCTGATTGATTCAAAGAACAAATTAGACAATTATTTCAGATAAGTTGTTGAGCTGAAATGGCACATGGAAGAATGAAAAATATAGCCCTCAAATGAGCTGCATGCATGCCTGGGAGGGCAAAATGAAAATCGGGGAGGGAAACGCCCGCTCCTTAGCATCAACCCTGCTCCCTTTTGTGGTTTTAGGCACTGTATGACATACTGTCATCTCCAAGAAATGGACAAACAACAGAATTCAGGCTTCAATATGGCTGCTACTGCTTTTAGCTATATGACGTACCTTTGTACATTTTTTTTATAGAAACAGTATGCCATACAGTGTCAGAAACCACATAAACAAGTCATTTTGAGGTAGCACCTCAATTAGGTTTGAAGTGCATGATTCAGTCATGCAATTTCCTTTGGTTCCTAAAAGGGTCCAGTACAGTTAGCTTCATGTTCCATTGCAAAACTAAAGGGGCAAACTTTGTACAATAAACATGTCTAAGCTCTGGGTTGTGCTATAGGAAAGCAAAAATTGTGTAAATTAGATTTTTCACCAAATTCAACTTCAACTATTTGTAACTTGTACTGAATCTTCAGAGCCTGTTCATTTCAGAATGAGACCCCGACTGTAACCTAGACGTATGTCAGACAAACCTGTCTGCCCTCTCCTCTGCTAAGAGCTGGCACAGTGAAAGGGAAACTAGTTAAGGTGTGTCACTGAGGTTTTGGAGTGGTTTTTAACCAAAGCCATTTCAGAAATTTAGATGCAGAAACAGTTGAGGGCACACACCCAGAACCACAAACAGCCCATCACAGGGTGCTCTCTCAATGCAAGTAAGATCTAGCACAATCTACACCCAGTGCAGACCTAAACCCTATGAGCTCATATAGAAAGTGGCATATATACAGCCACACCCTCTTTACCACCACTGAAGGGACTTCCTGTACTGTTTTTTTTTTTTATTTCTAAAATTACTCTAAAATCTAAAACCTTACAGACTTGCAGAGCTCCTTTACTGTCAGTTAAATGGTAATATTTAAATTTAAACCAATTTAATCCTATATATATAAACACACATGGATAAATGTACATCTGCTGTGTTTCTAGATATAATCCATATGTCAAAAATGTTCTCCACAGATGGAATCATAATACACTACACATCAGCTGCAAAAGCTTCCTAAACTTTATTCAGATTGACTCACAAACAACATTGTCATTTTTCATTCTATAAAAGGAATTCTAGATACTGAACATGACCTAATTGACTAACCGTGAACTTGCTCTAGATTTCTCTTTAAAACCCACTTGCACAGTTTTCAAGAAGATTTTGATATTCGATAATGTTTTCTTTTTAGGTATTTGTTCTTAGGTAAGAACAGAATCTACACACATTCAAGAGCACACTTATGTACAGTTGTGCAAAATAACTGATAATGATAACTGAATCTGACACAGATTTCACTAAGAATCTTTCTCAGAAACAAATTTTAAAAGGACATGGGAAGGACATGGTAGATGAGGCCCATTGTTTGTACTGTACTCTTTTAACAGCTAAACTTCAAATCCAAACTGCATTTGTTGGCTGTAAAGAGACATGCCAACCAAAATGAAAAAAATGAACCAATGGAAATTTCAGCTCCACCTACTATACAGATGCACGTTGTAGTTTACAATTACGATTGCATCTGCAAGGTGGACCAATAGGTTAGATTTGTCTAACAGAGTGGACAGTAAGCGGGCACAGTTAATCACTCTGCACAAATACACACACTAAAAAAATCTTTGCTCATTGGTGGTCCTGTGGGAGTCCTGACAAACAAGTGATGCAGAGAAACAGATGGTCTACAGTCTGTAATTGTAAACTACACCTATATGTGTACCTATGTGCACGTATATGGACAATGATTGCAGATTCAAGGTACGTGTACCTAAAGAAGTGGATCATCAGTGTATTTAGCAAACAAGCCCAGAGCATGAATTCTCTTAAGCATATATGGGATTTGCTGGATATTTGGCATGGTGGCTACCTGGCTGTGTAGATACCTTACCTCAGTTTGGCTCCTTTCTCTGGTTTAGAGGGGGAAATGTCTGTTTTGTGCTAAATAAACATAGAATCATTGTATTCTTTATGATCTGGTTTGTTTGATATGCCAGTAAAAGTAGGTGTCTATTTGTCGTTGTGAACACACCCCATTACACAAAGTGCACCACAACAAAATGTGACCTCTGCATTTAATCCATCCAGATGGGCAACTCCCTAACCACTAGGCTACCACTGCCCATTATTTAAGCCCAGTCACTTTAAAGGCCTCTCTACTGATCAACTTGTCTGAAGCACTGTACATATCTAAATACTTTTAAGCCAATAGAGCTTGGTCGGAACTGGCTGAGCATTACATGGATTCCCAGTCTTTGTGTGTGATTGTATTTATGTAATCTACACTGGGCATTGTGGTGAACACTGATAAACAGGAAATCAATATAAATCCATAACATCTGTCAAATCAGTGAGGCTGAGGGATGCAGCACTGTGCTACAAAATACTGCGTGACAAGACAAATAACACAGTAAACTCTAGTTTAGGCCGGAATGTCCCTTTAAATATTTATTGAGGTCTAATGACAAACATCTGAGTTCAACAGTTAATGAACACCGTCATTTCCATGTGATGTGAGAATACTAGTGCATCAACTGTTAAACTGCCTGATGTAAGATTCAGTTGTATGTAGAAGCCTTTAAACATGATATGTAAATGAGCTCACTTCTGATTGGCTCTGTATTGTACCCCATTCAGAAAGTCCAGGCTGAAACACTCCTTATGACATCAGTGTGCTAAATTGCTGTAGGCTGAAGAAGTGAATATATGTGAATGCACTGATTTTGTGATATCCAAAGAACTATCTATCTATCCATCTATCCATCTATCTATCTATCTATCTTTCTATCTATCTATCTATCTATCTATCTATCTATCTATCTATCTATCTATCTATCTATATATATATACATATATATGTGTGTGTGTGTGTATTAGGCTGGTTTGGTGACTCATCATATATGGACTGTATGGACTGGACAGTGGATGGTACAACATTTAAACACATTTTGTTTTAAGAGGGCAAGGAACAGGTCGTTTTTCCATGATACAGGCCCTTCAAAGTAATAAAAAGTTTAAAACATCTTAAAACCTAACCTAAAACCAGCATGTGCTTTTTTTATTATTATGATTAATCTTCATCCCAGTGTATTTCTATATTTTGCCCACATTGTGCAGTAATGCACACCGATCCCCGCACACTTAATGGTCCAGGTTTCCTGTATGTGTTTTTGTAGCCGGTGTGCTTTGGTGGGACGCTGTTGGGGGGGGGGTGTCTGAGGCTTCGGTCAGCCTGTTTCCAGCTCTGCTAAATGAGTTCCTTATTGCCATGCTAAAAAAATCCCTGCATTGTTCAGTGTTTGTCAGTTTCTCCAAGAGAGGGAGAACGAGGTGAAGAAAACAGGAGAGAAACGGAGAGAGAGAATTAAAAACAGAAACTTTAGCTCCTTTCCCCCCTTTTTTTCTTCCCTCGGGGCATTTGGAGTCTTGCGGAGGGGAAAAAAAGTGCGCTGTATATTTGAAGTGTCGAGTCACGTGACCCTCGCGGCGCTTATGAATCGGGTAGCGTAATTATTTCTTACTGAGAGACATGGAGAGCGTGTGCCCGTGGAAAGAGGGAGGGAGAAGCGAGGGAGGGAGGGAGAAAGAAAAGAGAGAAACGAGTTGGTTTGCTGCTGTGCCTCCGCAACCGAAGGGACCGGAGTGAAGTGAAGGCGGAGAGTACTGCTCTCCTCGCGGGCAAGCTGGGGAAAAAGTGTCCGGGCGCAAGAGTGGGTGAGTTTGGCGCTCGGGAAACTTTTCACGCAAGGTTCTCATTTGTTTTTCCTCTTTCTTTCTCTCTCTTTTCTCTGACTCCTTCTCCCCTTTCTGCTCAGAGAGCGCGACCGTTCGAAAAAAAGTGAAAAACTTTTTTTCGGTGACAGCCGCAGCTGAAGACAGATCGAGAGGGAAAAAAGTGATCACACTTTACATACCAGACTAGCTACGATTTCCCACCCTTTGATTCTGCTGTGTGTGTGTGTGCGCGCACGCGAGTGTGAGTGAGTGTGCATCATTTACTAATTCACGCCTGTTGCCCAGTTCCTCCGCCGGTTAGCGAAGCCATTGCGTTACACACGGTGCTCGGGCCCCCTCACTACAACAGAGTCGTGCTCGCTGTAATCGGATCCGCTCAGCGCTTGGGTGAAGGGTTTGTCCTATAGTGCGGGACCGGGCTGTTCCGAGACGCGCTGTGTCTGTTCTGAGGCGTTGTTTTGGTTGCTTTTGCCCGGGGTCCGGCGTCTGAGGCACGGCCGTAAATCTGGCTGTAGCTCGGCCTGTCAGTCTGGAGGCAGGACGCAATCGTCGTCGCGAGCAGGTGAGCAGGTTTCTCGGCATCCGAGGCACATTGCACAACTGCAACTAGGGACTCCAGGACTTTTCTACCGCTGGAGCTGCACAGGTATGAGGCTGTTGAGATTGCAGTGTACTTTGGGAGGCTAGAGCACCCTACCTCCATTAGAGTGCTAGTACTTCATCCAAAATAATGAGCACAACGTTTGTGTCTCCAAAAACAGCTATCTGTCTGTCTGTCTGTCTGTCTGTCTGTCTGTCTATTTAAATTTAAAATCACCAGCCAAACTTTACATTGTGGGAAAATTTCATAAGCAATGAACCGATAGAGATGCTCTAAAATGAAAAACAGTCATTTTACACTTACTTTCATTTAAGTCCTGGATGTTTTTCCTTCTGAAAAAGGGGGTTTGAGATACAGTTTCAACTGTGATTCCTCCAGCAGATGCCAACTTTTCTCAGGTGCAAAAGGGGTTCTCTGGAGGCCTTTAACAGAAGAGCCACTTCTGGTTCTTCTTAAAACCTTTTACTTTTGGGTCTGAGCCTTTTTAAAGTTCTGAAGAACATCCTCATGCAAAGGTTCTTTCCCAGTTCAGGTGTTCTGAGCCCATACGTACCAGCCAAGAACCTTCAGGGACCTTTATTCGTAAAAAATGTGCAGAGAGGTGTGAGCTGTAGTAAAAGTGGTCCGGTTGCTAAAACCAATAGAGCAGACCACCATAAAGAAAACTGGTAACTCAAAACTCAAAGGTTAATTATGTTCCAGACAAATGTACTTGACTAATGATGCTGCTGGAAAATAAAACTTTGTATCTTCAAAATGATGACTTTTCTGGAGAAACAAAACAAAAGATGTGAAAATAACAATATGACGAATTTCTTTTTCAGACCATTTTTGGACTTCCCTATTGGTCCATTTATCATGACATTTTCAAACAATGTAAAGGACAACTGGTGTTTACAAATTATGTAAAGAAACAAATAAAAAAAGAGAACAGATAGAAGGGTTTTTTTTCGGGACTGTGACTATGAGTAATTAGCATCTTATGAAAATTGTGAAAATTCTACTGAAACTGTTTATTGCCCACGTCTGGCTGTACACTGTAGGGGGTAAGAAAAACTCTCATAGGTGTAAGTATTCTCTCCATCTTGCTGCTTATTTTTGGTGTTTTTCCTATTTTCCCACGTCATTCCTGTGCAGGGAAGGGAATCCCGAAACAACAGGAGCTACAGTGATAAATGTCTTTCAGTGACCCGTGTAATGATTCCAGCTGGTTTGTTATGATCTCTTAAGGCTTTTCCAGCATAAATGTCTTAACCTCTGCACCCCCAGTGTATTATTTATTCCACCTATGAATAATGAGGAGGAAACACTAAGATGAGAGGAAATTTGTATAAACACTTTTTTTTTGCGCTAGGTTACTTCAACACGGCAAAAGCACTGGGCTTTAACTCTGTCGTGATAGATTTGTGCTTCTTAAGTCTCTTATACCAGTGTTCACAGTTAGAGCAGTGTCTTCTCCAAAGTATTCCATGTTTATTTTTAAAGTCTGACAGAATGCTAGTTAACACATCCAGCAACAATCTGGGTTAAGGAGGAGCCGGAGAGACAAACACATTGCAAACAACAGAGCCAGCATTTCAGCCCCACAGTCATAAAAACACACACACACGCACATACACAGTCAGGTCCTAACTTTAATGGAATGGCCTGGCTTTTTTTCCCCTTTGAGCTGTTTACAGCTCTTAGATCAGCTACGAGTTTACATGAGCTGGGACAAAAGGGCTGGTCACAAAGAGAAACTATTGTCAAACCAGATATTCACGTTTCACCATGATGCGGACCTTGAGCAGCTAAAATGTGACTTCTCTTCACTGCTTAATGGAACAGCACAGATTCCTCAAGTGATTGTGAGGAAACAGATTTAATATAGCATCATCAATTGCTTCCGTTCATTAAATGTCAAGTCAGAAATGACTAATACACTCCATATGATATGTGTGTGTGTATATATATATATATATAAGTTGTGAAAAAAATACAGTATAATTACCAATTTACAGTTACATGCCTCAAGATTTAAGCATGTTTTGAAACAGGAGACATTCTAGCTATAAATTATAACTTTATTCTTTGTGCTTTCTTTAAAAACTAATTTCCATTTACAATTAAAACATTAATAATGACCTTGAACTTTTTGCATTTTTTTTAAAGCAAATTGAGTTTCAAAGTTGTAGCTACTGTAAATATTTTATACATTTATCTGCAACCAGAGGTGGGCAGTATGGCATTGTTCTATCATTGTTGAGAAACTTTTGTTATCATAATATACAGTATGTTTTTCTGAGCTTAAATAGCACAGATCAGTACATAAAGAACAATGGCCTATATTTTATTACAAAGTATGCATATTAAGTCCTGTTTGATTTAGTGAAGCCTATATATTTAAAATAGTTGTTGTCAATTTTTTTCCATGTCAGAATGTAATGAAGGATATCATGTATGGAAATTTATTTTAGTATTGTGATAGAATATTTTTTCAATATTGCCCAACCCTATGTGCAAATGAACTGGCTTTGTGTTGCTGAAAACTTCTCAAACTTTGGAAAGGCAAACTTGTGAAGGGTAGGGTAAGGATCTAGTAAATACAAAACTCAACTAAGAAAGTTTGATTGTCTTCAAGCACACATTAGATCTACACCCAGTTTAACAGGCCCTCTCAAAGAAATTGGATCGTGCTACAGCAGATTCCCACTTTTGATTCCCTAAAGAACCTTTCAGCAGGTCATTCTTTAGAGAATTGTTTTTATAAATGTGAGAAGCTTTTTTATAGTTTAAAGAACCCCCACACAGAAGTCCACAAGAACCTTTACGTCATGTAAACTTTAAAAAAGCTTTTCATACTTGCTTACACTTACATTCAGGCAGTTTCAAACAGTTCTTCACACTCACAGATCTTTTTTTCCAGTGTCTTTAATGAACCAATAGCTGTTCTTTTCTGGTTCTTTTTCTGGTTCCCAACCCCGGTCCTACCCTGCACACTTTAGTTTACATACCCACATCAACCCAAGAACAGCTGGCTAATGAGCTGATTAGTAGAATTGTTGGTAGCAGGGAAAACAGAAAATGTGCAGGGAAGTGTTGCTATATCACGGCAAACAGAATTTTCGCTTTTTCGAAGTTAACAGGAGCAGCCCATTTGAATTTTTGTGATGTCACCAAAAGCAAGGCATTTAAATTTTATCCCTGCCCATTTGCAGTAACATTACATGGAGTGTTTCAGCCCAGACTGCTTTTTCAGTGAAGCAAAATAGAGGGCAGCCACTCAAAACAGAGCTTGATTGCATTCTGTGTATCCATCCAAGGCACAGTAGCAAAAACAGCCTGCTTAATTTTAAGGAATAAAGAGAAGGTGGAAAATGGTCATGCACATTAACAAAAATGTAGGATACAGGTGCTTTAATAATTTCTCATTGTTCCGCCACACCATCTCAAATATCTTTTACTGTCTAGTTCGCAAAAAACCTATGCAGATATTTTTAGCAAAACAATAACAATTATTAATATCACTAGTGTATATTTTGCTGGGCGTTTTATGATGTGCTTGATTGAATGGTGTAGAATAGCTATTTTGGAGCCAGTGTATAGTGGCCTGCACTAGGTCAAATGTATCTGAGAAGGTATTTTTATGGTAAGACCACCCCACTGCTGGAGCGCCTAGCTCTAAGCTACGTTTGGCAGTTTCGACCACGCAGAGTCTCTTCCGTCTTTCAGGAATTCAGGGGCCAGTCGAGCACAAGTGGCAGGGAGGGGCCGGACAGGTGATTGGAGGATTTGCTGTCTCTACTCTGTAATTATGAAGGAAGCCATAAGATCACTATTTCCCTTGTATATTTTTGCAGGTGTGTTAGGATGTGTGTCTGGGACCCTGTGTATATAAGGCTTTATGTGTCAAGCTGTGTGTGTGCATGAAAGTTGAACATCTGCTCTTAGAAGTCTTTTGTAAGTGCAAATGTGTGTGCGTGCGCATGCAGGCATGTTAGAGCTGCTTTTAATGTGTATGCTGTAAATGTGTGTGCGTTTTTGCATGTGTTTTTATACTCAGGAGTGTGAATGCTCCTCTGTGGTAGAGCTACTGTAATGAGGGGCATGTATTAGCCTCTGATGGCCTGATTAAATAAACTGTGTTCTCCTGAAATGGCCAGCTCGGCTCGGGCAGCCGTCTCATTTGTTTGCCTAAATCAGATTTCTTGTCTGATTACTCTACGTAACGAACCATAGCCGCAATCAGAGTGGCCATCGCACAAGGATTCTGTTCATCAAGCAACCGCTGTCCCCTGATATATATGGAGAAATAACACAGGCTCAAATAAACTTCAGCTCTAGTTCATTCATCCTTTAAGTGGCAGTTCGGTGAAAAATCAGATTTGTGCAAATTTACCGCTCGTTCTGAATAAAGTCAGTGAGCCAAGACTGGGTTTTTTTCTCAGTGGAGCTAAAAGGCTAGCAAGCAAGTGCACACTCTCCGTGGTGAAAAAACGTTTTGAGTGAAAGTTCTCTATTTATATTTCTACTTGAGTTTATCTATGTGATTTCTGAGCCCACAGATATCTGAGCACATCTTGTGTTTAAGGAGGGTAATGTTAAATCCAGTGTGGAAAAATAAAGACACAATATCATTAGCTTACACACGCTAGCAGAAATTAGCATTACTGCAGCGGTGGTCTTTCTGGTCTAATTGGGCAGAGAAAAACATATGCATCATTTTTTTTCAAATTGTTGGTGTGATTTACTGTGGCATTTTCTCAAATAACACGTTAACTCTTAATATAGGACTGTATACTTGCACCTATTTTTTAAATTTCACACTTATTTTGCAACTTAGCATTGAGCATTGTCATCAGGGGGTGGGATCAACGGCTGATTGATTTGCATATTGTAATGTGGCTTTGTACTCTAGTAGTGATGTCATCATGCATGCCTATCTGTAATGATGCTGAACCTGAGTGGGCACTATAAATGCTGAAGTGAGCACAAAAGTAGGGCAGTGGTGGCCTAGTGGTTAGGACACTGCCTTTGAGACCTGACGGTCTCAGGTTCGAGTCCCGGCCCGGGCACTACTGAGGTACCCTTGAGCAAGGTACCGTCCCACTACACTGCTCCCC
>JBBPDA010000132.1:5752598-5769014 GCA_037974385.1 Arnoldichthys spilopterus | reverse complement strand
TAAATGCAGAGGTTGCATTTTGTTGTGGTGCTTGAGTGTGTTCACAATGACAAATAGTCACTTTCACTTCACTTCAAGTAATGCTATTTAGACAGGCTGAAAAGAAGTTTACAGCAAGACAAAAAAAAATTCAGATTTTATTGAAAAAAAGATGTAATGCTGCATTCAGGCAATTGGTAAACTCAGAAAACCCAATCTGAACTTACAGCTTCTGGAAAACATGTGTTAGCATTATCAACTCAGAGAATAATATGAATGCCCACAGTAACATCGCATTTTGCAGTGTTTGCAGCAGTTTTGCATTAGTGTTTTTGTTTGTTGGAATCACATCATTAGACAATAATGTTCATAGGTCAAAGTCAGAACTGTGTGTCCACATCAAATCAAACCTAGGAAAGGTAATTTTATATACATAGCAACAATATTTAATAAAACTACAGTCTATTTAATGTTTCAGATAACTTTTAGTAAAAAAAAAATGTCAAAACAATGTGTAAAATAATGTTCCAAGCCGCAAATTTTGTAATTCCGTGTAATGATCTGTACTTGTATTTTTATCTTTTGAATCTCGAGTAATGTTTAAGCTGGTATCGATTATAATCATCTTTGCAAAAACTAGCAACTTCATCAATACATTAGGAAAGCAACCATATCATATACAATAGTAAACATAATAAAATTTGGTTTGCAATATTACTGCCTCACCGGTCAATACTGAAGACTCTGAGATTGTAGTTGTTTTGATGTCAAAGCACTGTGATATTCTGCATGGATTTCTGAGAAATTAGACCCAACCATGAGTTCAGATCACTTTTTCCAAGTTGGAGCTTGAGAGTTCCCAGTTTCCAATTTGTCACAAATATAGCATATCTCTTTAACACCTGTGTAGACTGTATGAAAAACAATTTCAAATCTAGATGAAGATTCCTGTTTTAAAGCTAGTAATCAGAGAACATATATCTCATAATAATTTGTTATCCATGCAGACTGGTGAAGACCAGCATTCCAGTTCATCCTTGCTTCCCCAGCAATACAAGTCATACAACACAAAAAAAGGAAAAATAACAGACTTACATGGCATTAGTAAACAAAACTTTAGCTATACAGACAACAAAAGCCACTGCTGCTGTTGCAACATCTGGCATGCTATTAAGTAGACAGGAGGACTGCTGGAGTAGACAGAATCTAAGTCTCCAGTATCTACTTTGTTTTTGAAGACTATATACAGCAGGATAATAGCATGAAGAGGATAAGGATAGAGGCTAACATTTACTGATCACTGCCAGAAAGATAAAAGGCCTCATCTGAATCTATGTCAAGGACTTTGATATACAAGAGCAGTGTTGTTTCTGATAAAAAGTTAAGTGTGTGATTATTTGCATTGAGATTTGGGTTTGGTGAATTAGGAACACTTTCACTGTCACTATGCACCAGTTCTGTGCAACTTTTGTCACCTTCAGTTGATAATGCACACTCCACACTGTTTAATCCACATCCCACGTATCTCCTCTAGTGTAAATGAAAAAACATTAGTCACCTCATATTCCATATTCCAGAAGATGTCAAGCACAATTTGACAGTTCTCCAGGGAACTTACCAGTTATTGCTGGACCCTGGCCCTCCAGGACGAGAGTTGGACACCCTTGTTATATTCCAAACTCTAACCTTTAAAAAGGTAACACAGAGTTAAGGCCTAGTTAAAAACAGTTAGAGCCAGGGTTTGCTGAAAGGTGCGCTGTGGTCTACTTTGATTGTAAAGTGCATATCATATTAGAAAAAAAGTGTAAAATGTTTCTTACCTTTTCAGGGTGATAAGTAATGACACGATTACGCAGGAAGTAGGGGAGTAAAATGTAGCATAATTTTTCTTTGAAGTGAAGTGAACGTAAAAATTGAGTACATCAGTGTATTAACAAAGTGCACATGCTTTGCTACAGTCCACCACTGCATACTAGTATCTACAGTATTTTGCAACAGTTTGGGTATGCTGACTCAAATGACATGTTTTAGTGATTTTCTATGTGAGAATAACCCTCCGCGGAGAACACACTTTTGCTAATGTTAATACACAACTACTTTTTATTTGCTCATTTTGACATGTTGGAAAAAGTTTTGAGTTAAACAGCTTTTGCCAGCTTTTAAAGACTACTGTATGTCAGATAGTGTCAGAAACCTCATAAGCAGGTGTGTTTGAGCTTAACATGGTATGATGATTTAGGTATGCATCTTACGCAATACTAATTGGTTTACATAAGCTTCCATTACATTAGCCTCGTAGCTCCAGCACAACACTAAAAAAGCAAACTTCAGACACCAAACCGGTCTTGGCAGACTGACTACATTTGGGGTAAGGGGAAGATTGTGTAAACTACATATTTATTTATCCTCTGTTTTGCTCTACACTCTTTACTACTCCCCAATTGTCCTCTGAAGCTAAAGATCCCATCATGGAACAGAGCTGTCATGGCCTCTCTGGTGCCACCAAGTGCTTTACCCCTCCCTTTTTTTCTTTCCGAGCTCTTTCTAGCCTCTCTTATAAGTGCTGTGCTGCCATTCAAAACAGAGCACGTCTTAACTATTTATTTGGTGTGTGAAAGCTTTGACTGACAGCGGTATTTAAGGACAGGTTGTACACTGGTGACAAAGCCTGTCCCGCCCCACGCCAGCGAAAAGTGATACATTGTGTGAAGTGCTTGTTATGACACCGTCATTGGCATTCGCAGGAGACAGAAATAGAAGCTCTCACGCAAGCGTGTGATTACAGGACTATTTATTTGATTCTACAGCTACTTGGAATCATCACTTCAGGACAAGCCATTCTTCGGTGGCGGATGATGAATGGCGCTGGGTTGTTTGTAGTGCCAGAGTCAGGTTTATGGGATGCTTGGGCGTGAAGAATGTTTGCTGGGTGCTAGGAGCAACGCGGTGTCAGCTTGGTCTTAATTGATGTAATATGCGGCGTTGCCGGAAGCCGCTCGCCCACCGGTGTCTAAGAAATTCAACTGTGTCAGTTTTATCCACCAGTAAAAAGGTTTATGATGGTCTTCTCAAAAAAACGACAGGTGGGTGACAATGAAGCGCTTTGTGTAGTTATGAGGCCAACCAGCCAAGCAAGGCGGTTTGTTTATTAATGCTGCCCAGACAAGGCCTGACGCCCAGGTGAAAAGTGGCGAAACAAGAAGCACAGAGCAGAAGAAAGAAACCTGGACAGTTGGAAAGAGAGGCAGACAGAAAGCAGGAAAGAAGGACGATGTAAGAGAGGATGACAGGCAAAAGAAAAACAGTGAAGCAGAAATGCACTTTTAAAAGAAAGGGTTCTGTGTAGTACTCAGGACAAGTTTTTTGGACAGTGTTTTTTGTTGCTACAGTCAGCTCTATGGATATTGGCACCATTGGGTTATGGAAAAAAAAAATTTTCTGGCTTAAGCTGCAGTAACTAAAGTAACTTTTTTAAAAAAACTTTATATTTAATAAAACGGTCACTATGTTGCGACATAAGAAACCTAATGTAAATCCATTGGCAAGAATCCACTGTGCCCGAATCAGAACTTCCATCCAGAGCTAGGAGGACCATCAGACCTCCTCGTGTACATGCTGTGCGCAGTGACCTTCCCCCATGCATGGTTTCAATCAAAACCAATTCAAAACTGATGCATATGTCACATTTCTGCTTGACCAGTTTTCTAGCTAAAGTATAGGCAGGTGAAAGTCACTGAAAAGCATGTTATACATCGCTGTGTGGAAGTTTGTTTTTTCCAGTATGTGGTCAACTCTGTTTACCTGGCTTCTTCTGTGGTTTGTAGCCTGTGCATGCATGACAGCTTCTTTTGTGGGGAGGGTTATTGGCTGAGTGGAGAGGGAGGGGGAGGGACCTAGAAGCTATACTCATTCAAATTTTCTGAGTCCTCACACTGAAAATAAGAGGAAAAAATAAGAGGAATTGGAATTTTGTGTTGACAGTGGTGGCCTAGTGGTTAGGACCTTGCCCTTGTAATCCTCCAGCAGGATACTGATGCAAAACATGCATCCAGACCCACACAAAAATTGTGCTGTTCACAGAATCAAGCTTTTGACATGGCCATTCCAGTCCCCCAACCTAATCCCCACTGAAAACTTGTGATGTGAGCTGAAGAGGAGAATCCAAAAGAGAGGACCCAAGACTCTGGAGGGTCTGTGGAGAGTTATCTCTTATTGCTTGCTCTGTATTCCTCAATGTCATAAGGCATTATAGGAGAAGACACTGTTATGCTGACAAATGGAGGATACAGATAGTATATGTGTATGCAATGAATGTAGAGGCACCAGTTTTGGCAAATGTTTTTTTGTTTTGGTTTTTCATACTACATTTACCTCAGTTAAAGATTAGGTTTGTTGTAATATTTGCCCAGAATAGCTTTTCAACCACAGATGCATTTTTTTTTACTTTTTTAGTCATTTTTACCAAGGGCAGCAATACCTAAGAGGCTGACTGTATACAGAACCATATAGAATCAGTTCTTTAAACAATGTACCATCATAGAGAATATCCAGTTCAACTGGTAAAGAACCATTTAAGCATTCTGATGGTATGTTGATTGTTTAAAGTTCTATTTAAAATCATAGGCTTTATGGAAGAACCCTAAAAAAAACCTTTTTAGGATGTGCAGGAGTCATAGAACCCCTTTTGAGTACTGTACAGAGCCCTTTTTGTTAAGAGTGACCCATAAGAGAAGATGACAGAAAGACAAAAAGACAGGCAGACAGTAATAAAGATAGAGACAGATTGTAAAGATAGACACAGACAGGCTGTGTAAAAGAGTAAGAAAGAAAGACAGTAATAAAAAAAAAAGACCATAAGAAAGGGAGAACTCAAGAAAGATAAACAGAAAGTAAAAAAGACAGAAAAAAAAGAAAAAAGACAGACTCATGCAGACAGTAAGAAAGAAAGAAACAGAGACGGCAACAATGACGGATGGCAAGAAAAAGGCAGTAAGAAAGAAAGAAAGACTGACAGACAGCCAAATGATGATAAAGAAATACAAAGAATAAGACAGAAGGGAAGAAGAGCAAGAAAGAGACTGAAAGAAAGACAGACAGAGAAGAGAGATGGACAGAAAAGACGACAATTAGTTGAAAGTAAGAGACAAAAAGAATGAAACACAAACAAGAGATGGAAGATGGAAAGTAAGGAAAACTTTGAGGCAGAAAAGACAAAAGAAAGAAATAAAGCATAATTAGAAAAAAAACATTTCATTTGTGTGTCTGTGTTAATGACGTGTGGCCTGTGCTCCTGATGCTCATCCTGCAGTGGTGTGTTTGTTGACCTACCTCGTGACCGCTCAAACCTCACCTAGCCTCAAGGCGTCCCTGCACCAAGCCAAATGTTTCACAGAGCATTTCGCATTCAAGCATCTTTGTTCAATTGGATCCACATGCATTTTTATGGGAGTTTATAGCACACAACGCCACTATGATTTCACCACCGTCTTATTTTAATGTCTCCCTGGCAAAACACAGAGACAAAGTATTTTACAAACAAGAGCTCCGAATGTAAAATGCACCCTGCGCATGTGTTCTCTGACCTCAACACGGCACATAAATACCATTTGTTCTGTTCTGAAACGGTCCCCATAAACAACCTTCCAATTAAAGGACCCTTATAGTGGAACTCATATTGTGGCATCACAACTATGAACCTATTTACGTATGACTGCCTAGTCAGATCACAGCAGTTTGGTCCACCCATTCATATTGAAGTGATAAAGAGTGTTGTTGCAGCAGATAATCGCAGTTACCAGTGCTGTGCAAGTCACTGAAGTTACAGTTAGTAGTTTCTCCTTACAACAGTAATTAAATTGCTTTACCAATTACTGCATTACAACTAATTAATTACAATTAATCACTAGGGAACGATACGTTTTCATTCACAATGCAATTCAATGCAGACCAAAAAAAGGCCACATTACTAAAGCCTCACAAGTTCTTACATGGGCTGAATGATCAGCATGATGGAAACATTGTTACTTTCACTTTCAAGCTGAAATTAGGTAGTAATTCAACAGCATGTGCATTTGATGACAGCAAGTTTGACCCAACTCATCCGGAGAGAGAGGGATTTGATCTGAAAAGCTCTGATGCCCCCCCAAGATTTCTGTCCAAACTTAGCTGTTTGTTAAGAGCCTTTTAGCTTTTGTACCAGGCCCAGTATAGGGGACCAGTCACATTTGAGATTAACATATATCATGACTTAAAGGCACAGTGAAAAGAAATTCCATGTTTAATTCTAATGCTGTCTATGCATTTGTTTCATGTGATCTGAATCACCATGCAAATCTTGTGCAATAAGGATGTGAGCATGTGTGTGCACAGAGAGCAGGAGTAGGCAAGTTTTGCTCTGGAGCATTAGAGCAAAAAAGCAGAGTCTGCCAGAGGCCTCTTACCCTGCAGTTGCCAATACCATAGACTCGAAATGATTACTCTGGAAATCCGCAGGTGATGGCATTTTTTTTCTTTCTTTCTTTCTTTCTTTCTTTCTTTCTTTCTTTCTTTCTTTCTTTTTCTTTTTCTTTTTCTTACTTTCCTTCTTTCTTTCTTTCTTTCTTTTTCTTTTTCTTTCTTTCTTTCTTTCTTTGGAAAAGTTTTGCTCCCTGCAAAACATCCTTTTTTGGAATGGAACAGCTGTGGTTTTGCAAAATAAATGAGCTGGGGTTCTTTCTCAGAAGCCTAAAACGCCTCACCCGTCCCGGGTTTGATCTGAGACCGCACATCCCGTGAGTGGGCCCCCCCACCCCCCGCCCTCCCCAACAACCCGCCCTGTTCCAAGTCTTCAGGCTGTGGTCAGGCACCTCTGAAAGCCGGGGTGTCTTATTGGAATGACAGGCGATGGAAAGCAAATGTGGAAATCTGAAGCAGGGTTAAGGCATAGATTTAAGACTATAGGGTGGAAATATTCGGCGCTAGAGAGCAAGGCAGGAAATGAACCCAAACCGCCGTACCATCCCAAATCCGTCACAGCACCATGGCAAGAATGGCTGGCAGTTAGAGCCAGGGAAAGAGTGTGTGTGTAGGGGGGGGTGGCAAAGAGAGAGAAAAACTCTTGCCCTCGGCTATGTCTCTTATTCGCTCTATGATGCCTCGCCCCGCTTCTTCATCTTTTTCTTCGTGTCTCTTTTTTGTTTGCTTTTCACTGTGCCGCATTCGACTGCGGCCAATTGTCTGATGGCTCAACAGTTAAGACTCAAGTGGTTGTTTTGCCTCGGGAGAATGCGAGAGTAGTGACACCTGATCCCTGCAAGGTACTTTTCTCTCTTGAAAGAAAGGGATACTCTAGTCCTGGGATATTCTACCCCAAACACAACCTGCTCACCCTTTCGCTGTGGCAACCTTCAGTGCCTCGGGAGAAGGTGCGTCATCAGGTCCATCAATCAAATGCCCCTGATGTTACTGTAGACTGGAGGTTCCCACCTCTGGTCTGGGGTGCCCCACCTTATGCCTTTTAATGCTCTTCACTGCTCTAACACAGTGATTCTCAACTCCAGTCCTGGGTGCTCACTACCTTTGGCAGTTTCAACCCTTCCCCAGCACACCTGATCCAACTCAACAGGTAATCCTGAAGCTCTTCTTGCCTGGGATTGGATATGTTAGGGAGGGTATTTATTGAAACTGTGGAGAACCACAGCTTTAAACCACCTGATTACCTGGATCAGGTAGACTACAGTAGGGAAGATACGAAAGGCAAGAGATCTTCCAGATCTTGTGCTATAGACACAGAAAGCATCTTTGGCCTAACATGGATCTTCCCACTGTCTACCCACCTCTCTTTCTCTGCCCCTCCCTCTCTCTCTCTCTTTCTCTTTCTCTCACTCTCATTCTGGAACTTATAGGCCTCAGCATGCTCTGCTAATGATCTGTTGAAAAAGTTTGCTCTGCGTAGGATAAAGAAAGGCCCGAGTCAGTGGTGAAAGCAGAGGTTGGCGGAAAGTCCCAGCCCGGGCTCCTAATCCCTTGCAAACACTGGGCCTGCGGTGGGCTGCCTGCTGTGTGCCCCCCAAGCCCACCAGAGCTGCCAGAGAGAGGGAATGAGCCTTTGTGTGTGTGTGTGTGTGTGTGTGTGTGTGTGTGTCAGAGTCAGCCAGGATACAGCAGTAATGAGAGACCATATGTGAATGTACTTACGGGTGTATGCGGTATGGTATGTATATGTATGAGCATTTGTGCCCCCGGGGCCCAGGGGGCTGTGCCAGAGAAAGAGCTGAGGGTGTGTGTGTGTGTTTGTGTGTGTTGGGGGTGGAATGAGCTCACTCGGTGCAGCCTGCGCCCCATAAACCCAGCACAGCCCGCGTAAAAGCCGCTCGGCCGATGTGACTCATTAAAACGCGCCGGCGCCAAGTCTTTTATTAATTCATTACTGTGTTTGGGGAAAATTCTAGGAACACGTATCCCTTTTCAGTTCCCCTTTAAACGGCTCGCTCGTGACTCCATTTGGTTCCTCCTCCTTTCTCTCGCTTTACCACTGTTTATCTCAGCATCTTGACTGGCCTTGTCCTCTTGCTAGGATTCTGGGATGCAATCTGTGCTCGGCCTGTCTGTCTGTCTCTTTCCCCCTCTCTCTCTCTCTCTCTCTCTCTCTCTCTCTCTCATTGTTATGCTCTTATCATTGGAAATGCGGAAAGTCAAGATTTCAGCTTTCTGGCATGGCTCAGTTTACATGGGGGGATGGATGCCACACTCTACCACCCCCCAGACGCAACAGGCTTAAAAGTGATAGTCAAAAAAGAACGTCAAACTTACAGACATTTTCCCTTTAAATCATTTGCAATCCATTAGCCAAAACATGTCTGCTGTGCGAAGCAGCTACCAGTGCTATGAGGCTTGTGTAGAAATTTACGCCCAAGCAATTATTGCATCTCACAATATGCATATCTGTTTATTATGAATGTTTGTAGAAAAGTGTCAGTTTTGGAGCTACTTCTTTATCAGCGTCTTCACCTCTATTCCCAGAGTATGCTGCAGTGTTCTGAGATCTGACAACGTCTGTGTTCGATTTGAGGCAGGCATTTCCTGGACTTGCCTGAGATGTGAGGAAAACACAATTATGGTATTGTCTGTTTGTAATGACTCTGTAATGGCTGTGGATTCGGCCTCGGGACAGCTTTCTTCTCCCCGTATTTGGAACTGCTCAAGAGTGTTTGTTCTGGTACAGAGGCCTGAGTCTCCGAGGCACCTGTGTGAACTTCAGCCCATGTGTGCTTTCTTTGAGCGCTGACTTCCAAATGATATCTGTTACATATGGAACAGTTCTATGGGGTCACGGGTGGCGTTGTATAAGCAGAGAGGGAGAGAGAGAGAGAGAGAGTTGGGGGGTGGCGATGGGATTTGTGGGCAGAGAAAAAGGGGGTGAGGGCACGCTCTTGGCTGGAAAAAAATTGGGGAGCCCTGAGCGGATGGAAACCAGACCCAGAGTAAAAAAGAGAGAGTAAGGTGGGTGGAATTAAAGAGGCAGGAAGAGAGAAAAGAGAATGAGAGTATAAGAAATCTGTGTTTAGCACTTTTCTACAAAGTTGTTCACAAAAGAGAATTAAAATAAAATAAATAAATACATGAGCACAAATCAAAGCACAATAAATACACCAAGAGCAAAGAAAATCCCATAAATCAGCAGCTAATCGTGATCGACGTGGTCACAGCGCTAAAGGCCAAAGGATAAAAAAATGGGTTAAAGAAAATTTACCCAACATGCACCAAATGTGGTAACGATTTAGCATGGTGCTATGCCTAAATCATCAAAAGCTTGCCTCACACGGTGCCAAGTTGTTAAGCAATCTTGAGACTTGTGATTATGCTAGCTGCAGTGAGTTTAAGTCTGAAAACAGTGTATGACATGCTATAATCTATCAACAAACCTTTCTCACACAGCTAAAAGTAGTAGTAAAGGTAGTAGCTTCAAACCTGAACCTCTAACCAATCACAGAACTTCTTAGAACTTCCATATAAAGGGGCGGGGCTAAATTATTTAATAATAACATAATAATAATTTGAGAATGGGCTGTTTTCACGTTTTCTGGATTTAACAATGTTTACGCACTTAAAGCTTTTTTAATTACATGATATGGCCCCTTTAATATATTGAAAATCACAATGTGTAACAGTATAATCGCATTTCTGATACTTTGGCCATATCGTACAGCCCAATCAACAACTCCGTGTGGTTCGAGGGAAATCTGCGATCATTTAAGCCTGCAGATCCATGGGCGGCTGGATTTCAGCAGTCACTGTCAAGGACCACTTCCAACAAAGGGATTTTGGACTGTTAAATATATGGAAAATATGTAAATGGACTGTCGTGTGTTTGTTGCCAGTGTTGCCAAACTATTTCTAACTACTTTTCAGACCCCTTTAGCAACTTTTTTTTCCCCCAAAAAGCGCCTAGCGACAGATCTAGCAACATTTTTGACAAGCCTTACCCACTTTTTGTACAACTTTGTGGTCTGTATACCCTGCAGATCGGCCTTGAGCCTACAACAAACCACGTCCGTATTGGGTATTGAGAAGAAAGCGAAGACCACCACATGATTTTTCTTGGCAGAGCGGCAATGTGGCACGATGACGTCATTTATATGCAAATTTGCGTATCGTCATCTAGCGACTATCTGGGTACACTTCAGCTACTTTCTGTAGGAGATAGTTGGCAACACTGTTTGTTGCTGTGGTAATGCTGTGAAAATTAACGTGGATACACTTGTGAATCACTGTGGTGTCTGGATGCATTCTTGGTAAGCGGTGTCCCCTTTGAATCTTGTTAATAACCTCACCCTATTAGCGTGCTCTGTTACAACGTGTTAGCTAAATTTGTGCAATCATGGCCTCATACGTTGAAAAACTGAGGAAAGTACACTAAATATATCCAAACTACATTGGATTACGGACAAGTAGCTATAGTTACAGAGAGAAATCCAAAACTGGTAATTGAGTGAGACAGTCTGAGATTGAGAGAGCGAGAGAAGGAGAGAGAGAGAGAGAGAGAGAGAGAGAGAGAGAGAGATGGCAGGGCCCTGTGGCTGGCTGGCTGGGGGCGGGTTCCTCTCCTTCCTGAGACGTGGCCACCCGAGCCTGCCCGAGCCGGGGATGCACATGTGGAACAGTTTACTGTAATGGAACTCTAAATTAGTGGTGGTTTGAAGCTGCCTGCAGCAGTAGGCTGTAATTAACTGGCTCTGTTGAAAGAGAAAGAGCCAGAAAGACATGCAGGGAGGGTATATATGTGCGTATATGTGTGTGTGCTTTTGGGAGACGTATATATAGCCATGAGAAGAAAGAACTCAAGCAGTGAGAGAAAAGTTTGAGGTTTTTAATATGCGCACTCATGAAATCTGTGCAGTCCATTCATTTTTTAAGAGACCCCTAAAGGCCCAGCTTTATTCTTTGGCCTTTCCTAATTAGTTACTAAGTAGTTCACAAATAGTTATAGAATCATTCATAGTAGGTACTGAATAATTCATAATAGTTCCTAATAATTCATAGCATTTACTGAATAATTTGCAGTAACTAATGAATAATCCACAGTTGTCACTAAACATTTTGCATCAAGTACTGACTCATGGTACTAGTTTCCAAATAATTTACATTTATTAGAGAAGAACTAACTGTATTTACTGAAAGAAATGTACAGTAGTTACTGAATAATGAACAGTATTTTCTGAAAATTGTGCAGTAGTTACTAAAAACCTTAATGTAGTTTATGAAAAATGTACAGTAGTTACTGAATAATTAACAGTAGTTTATAGAAATTGTACAGTAGTTACTAAATAATGTACTGTAGTTTATGGAAAATGTACAGTAGTTACTGAATAATTTACACTAGTTTCTGTGCCGTAGTTACTATATAATCCACAGTAATTACTGAAACATTTCCAGTAGAAACTGAACAATTCATAGTGCTTACTAAAATTGCAGCACTTAATGAATAATTAATGAATGATAATGAAATATTTTAAAGTATTTACTAAAAATGTACAGTAGTTACTGAATAGTTCACAGTAGTTTTTGCCAAACAGGTCTGTAGTCACGACACTTGCATAATTGCATAATTGTCCGCTGCAAAAGTGATCTTGGCAAGTGGAATGATCTCAAATCAAGTGTTTATATTAAATATACCGCACTATTATGTTGTTGTAAGAAAATTAAGATTTTGGAACCTATTTGTAGACATTAAGAATAATACTATCTAGTCAAAGTGTGTAATGACTGACAATAGTTTATGTGAGACTAAACACACAACGTGCCCAAAACCGACTGAATATCTCATGATATAACATATATAACATATATAATACATATATAAGTTATATTTACTACATTTATGATTATTTCACTTGGCAGGATTTTTTTGCAGTGTGTGTGTGTGTGTGCTTTTGGATGTGTGCTCATATGGATCCACGAGAAGAAAGAACTAAAATTTTAAATGTGTTGTTCTTAACATGTGGATTTTCATTTGATTGTGTGTGTGCCTGTGTGTGTGTGCATGTGCAGCAGTATTGTGTGTGTGCTGGAAAGCTGTAGCTGCGTTGCTGGGCTTTTGGCCACCTCAGGTGCCCCCCCCGTGCCCCCATCACTCCAGATTGTGCGCAGCTCCCTCTGGTCGATCCGTAAGTTCAGGGCTTTGTTTATGTCTGATTTGTTCGTGGGATTTTCCCCTCACTTTATGCCCCCCACTACTGCAAAAGCCACAGCACTTCCAGAAAATTCAGAATTCTTTGGCTCAGCATGTTGGCAAAAAAAAAGAAAAAAAGAAACGGGCCGCCATTCCTCTACTCATAAAACCACCTCAGGGAGCAAATATCGGACAGGACATCATGAAACTGAGAGGATGTGGGGGTCCTTGAGGTGCCGGGTATGCACGGGCATGACTTTTAGTTTCTGCTGGTTGTCATATAAAACAAAACATTCACCTCATTCAATAAAATGAAGTTTGTAAAGAAACTTGCAGTACTGCGGTACTACTCTTTACGCAGGTTTTTTAAAAAAAGATTAGGGTTCGATTTTTGAAACACCCAACGTAAAATTATACGACTCTAGTTCTATTTTGTTTTTGTTCCTGGATACAAAGTGTGTTTTCCAATCCCGAATGCATCCCTAAAATAAATAGAAAATGATGTTGTTTCATAAAAATGTCACGTTTGTGCTCCGGACAATGACATTTTGAAATGTATCTGTGTTCTAGAACATTCTCCATTCACTTTAAATGCTGAGTAGACTTCCAGAACATTCTGGAACTGTGGAAACAGAATTTTCTAGAATTGTCCAGAATTTCCTAAAGCTTTCTGGAATCCTATAGAACTTTCTGGGACTGTTCAGAAAAGAAAAAAAATCTTCTGTTTTGCCACTATAAATACAAAGCTGTTGTGGGTTGTCTGTGATGAATAGAGCTGTTTTTACATAGGATTTAGAGTTGAAATATAACACTTGGAAACCAGGAACAAAAACTGTGTAATCTTGTGTTCTCTGATCAGAATTTTTTTGTTTCTCTCTGGTATTGAGATGAACAGTGCGGTGCAAAAGTCTTAGGCACTTATGCAAATTGTTTAAAGCTATACATTTTAAGCCGTGAGTGTCCTTCTGCCAGCAAAAACATAAAGCAGTATAAAGTGTTTTTGTTAGTAAGAACTACTTCAGATATGGTGAGCTGATTAAGATTGGGGGCCTTTCTGTTTGTCTGTGATGAAATTTGAATGATTTTCTTTGCATCAGTGACAGAAAGCATATAGCGATAAGTGCAAGAATCATATAGGTTAATGGGGAAAAAACTGAATTTAATGTTTATGCAACTCTGCAGCAAAACAGAAGTACCTCCTTCTCTTTTGCTTTGGCCTCTCCCTCCCTCTCTCTCTCTCTCTCTCTCTCTCTCTCTCTCTCTCTTTTTCTCTCTCTTTCCCTATTCCTCCTGCAGCGGGGCCTATGTCTGGGCCCCTGGCCCCAGGGGGAGTGGGGTGAGTGGGGCAGCGCAGGGCCTGCAGCCTGGAGCCTGGCTGCCTGAGCTGGGCCTGAGATGGGCCTGGCAGCGCAAACAGAGGGGCCCTTTCTTGTGGAGTTTCTGGTGATTTAAATCATATGGCATAGCCTGGAAGCACTGCAAAAGTCTGGACGCCTTTCAAAACTGCAGAAACAAGAGCAGCTCTCTCTCTCTCTCTCTCTCTCTCTTACTCACTCACTATCTCTCTCTCTTTTTCTCTCTCTCCCGCTCTCGCTCTCTCGCTTGCTCTTTCCTAACCACTCTCTTATTTTCTTTTCACCTCCCTCTATCCTTTTTTTCCTTGCTCTGCCTCTTTCATTTTCATCTCTGCTCAACTTTGCGTTCTGTCTCTGGTACTTTGCCTCATGCCCTCTTCACAAACACACACACACACACACACACACTCAAACACACTGTACATTGTTTGGCTGTGGGAACAGTGGTGGTCAGGCATGGTTGGGCTTTAGTCATATGTAGGAATTGAGGTTCTCTACACACATTCATGAACTTTCTCTGTGTCTTATGAACGCTCTCATATTGCTCCTTCAGTCAAAGCCTGTTTATTCTGCTCTGTCTCCCGCAGGTCCTTGGGCTCTGAGCAGTATCTGGACTGCACCAGAAGCAGTTTGGATTAACGACGTCTCTGTGCGGCCACCCTCCACCCCAGCACCCATCCTGGCATCTTGGCCGGGACCGCAGGGCCAGCCGACCAGAGCCTCGGCCTGCGCCGTCGCCATGGCAACCAACCGCAGCCACATGCCCGGCTTCCCGCCTGCCGTCTACCCTTTCGCCTTCAACTCTATGCGCAGCCACTCCCCCTTCGACCTCATGGCCAATGGCAGCCTGTTCGGCCGCTTTGGGGCGGACCTCCCGAAAGAGATGGCGGCCTTGTGTGAGTACAGCAGGATCTCCCTCTCTCTTTCTCTCTCGCTCTCTGACTCACTCTTTCTTTCTCTCTCGCTCTCTGCCTCACTCTCTCTCTCTCTCTCTCTCTCTCTCTCTATCTCTATCTCTCTCTTTCTTTCTTACTCTGCCAAATTTCTTTTGCCAGGAGCAAGCAAACCTTTTTAAGGACGGGCCCACCTTTCTGTCGGCTTGAGAGCTGAATTATTTAGTAACTGGCCAAGAGCTTAGGAGTAAAAATTTTTGACCTCACAAGGATTCAGTCTGACGTTTAGGTATCCGCATCAGGCCGATACCAGCAGAAAATGCTGATCTTTAGGGTGAGTGTGAGATTATTTGTCACTGTGAACACACCACAGCACAGCACACACTGCACCACAATGAAATGTGACCTCTGCATTCTCTGTGGTACTTGTACCGGTCCTGGATTTAAACGTTCATCCTTCAGGTGACAGGAGCAACTCCCTAACTGCTACACCACTACTGCCCCTCATCTGTAGTGCTACAGTAAAACACAACTCATTTTTAAAAGATGTCAGTACTGGCCAAGACTGAGGGCTTCAGTATTGGTATCGGAGATAAAAGTTCTGTTCTGCCCTTTCTAATCATAATCAGAAATATCATTACAATTATAGTCAAATTGATTTTTTTGGTTCCAGAATGTATCCAAATCCATTTTACACTGAAATAAAATTTAGAAATAAATGTGGGTGGGAACACACATAAAAAATACAATCAATACTTCACCATCAATCATCATTATTGGGAAAAGAATGGTTTTGGTTTATGGTTTTAAAAGAGCTTTTCGTTGTCATTTATGTAATGCCATAATTTGTATGGAAATAATTTGTGGCTACTTAGTAGTACAGTAGTGAAATATAAATAATAGCAGTTAAAAAGCTGTGTTTTTATGTGGCCAGTTTTATTCAGCACAACACTGAACACACAAAACTATTTATTTATTGTTATTTATTTTTAATTTATTCCTGTTTTTACAGCTGAAGTGGCATCTCACTGCTTCTTACTGTGTTACTTGGGCTACAGTCCAGCTCATCAGTGGGGCAGTGGTGGAGTAACGGTTAGGGATTTGCCCTTGAGACCTGAAAGTTGCCTGTTCAAATCCAAACCTGGTACAAGCACCACTGAGGTATCTGTCAGCGAGGTGCTGTCCCCAAACACAGCTCCCCGGGTAGTGCCCACATCAGCTGCCCACTGCTCCCCCAAGGATGAGTTAAATGCAGAGGTCACATTTCATTGTGGTGCACTGTGTGCCGTGCTGTGGTGTGTTCACAATGACAATCACACACTCACTCCATTTTAACGTACACCATCCAAAGCCTCTTTTTTCAGTGCATTTGTAATGTGCACTGTTCTGGTGAATTCAGCTTTAAGCAGAGTGGCTGTTTTCATACATTATTTCACAAAATGTGGAAAATCTAAGTTCTTTAGAAAGTGAAAGTGACTCTTTGTCATTGTGAACACACTCGAGCGCCACAACGAAATGTGACCTCTGCATTTAACCCATC
>JBBPDA010000132.1:5732645-5742924 GCA_037974385.1 Arnoldichthys spilopterus | reverse complement strand
GTGCCCGGGCTGGGACTCGAACCTGAGACCTTCAGGTCTCAAAGGCAGTGTCCTAACCACTAGGCCTCCACTGCCCAAAGTATGTATGTATGTAAGTCTGTGTGTGTGCGCATGTTCAGACCTGCCTTGCCAGATCTGTGAGAGCTGTGATGAATTTAAGTGCATGTATAGAGCAGATGGAGTTTTGGAGAAGTGGTCTTTATGTATACTGCGTGTGTGTGTACGTGTGAATAACCTGCTAGGAATGTCAGACTAATGACTGCATTGTTAATTTCAGTTAGGTTGTTCTAATAAATCAGTAAAACCGATTCAGTCCAACAGAAGACAGTTTTTGTTATTATGTATTATGAACCCCATTTGCAGAAACGTTTTGTAAATTGCAATAAAAAATAAAAAAAGCTGCTATTTCTCCTTAAATCTATAAAATCCATTGAGCCTTAATTTAATTGACAAAAATACAATGAAATGACTTTTAAGGTTTTGGCTTGGCAACTCAATTGCATTTTGTACATATAAACAAATATAGAATTTTAATGCACGCAACACATTGGAAAAAGCTGGGACAGAGGTGAAATAAGCATGAAAAGTTTGTAGCATAATCGAGTTAGACCATTTTGAAACATTCCACAATAAGAAGGTGAGATGGTAACAGGTGAAAGGAACATGACTGGTTATCAAAGGAGCATCCACCAACGGCTCAGTCATTGCAAGCAAGAATGAGTGATGGCTCATCATTTGTTGCCGAACTTCATGAGAGAATTGCAAATAAGTCTAAAAAGAACATTTCTCAAGACAAGATTGCAAAGAATCGAGGTCTTTCAACAGTACATAATATTGCGAAAAGATTCAGGGAATCTGGAGCAATCTCACTTGGCGTAAGTCAATGTACGTAATCTTCGAGCCCTCAGCATGGCAACAAAGACAAAGATGAAGAGGAGAATCAGACAATGGCGACCATGAAGTCCTGAGCAGCTGAAGCCTTGTGTCAAGCAAAAAGTCTGCTTGCAAAGCTGCGACAATTAGCATCTTCAGTTCCTAAATAATTAAAAAGTGTAAATAAAGGAAAAGGTGACGTAATACAGTGGTAAACAAGCCCCCCGTTTTGTTCTTCGTATAAAGCTCCATCACTCCAGAGAGAACACACTTCCACTACTCCACAGCTTTATCTCCTTTTAGCCAAAGCTGAAGTAAAGTGAAAGTTACTATTTGTCATTGTGAACACACTCAACAAAATGCAACCTCTGCATTTAACCCATCACACGTGGAGCAGCGGGCGGCTACCAACAGCTCCCGGGGAGCAGTGTAGCGGGACGGTACCTTGCTCAAGGGAACCTCAGTGGTGCCCGGGCCAGGACTCGAACCTGAGACCTTCAGCTCTCAAAGGCAGCGTCCTAACCACAAGGCCTCCACTGCCCACAAGTGCTTCTCTATGGAGATTATAGCTGTGTGTATTATGTTCATGCTCAAGTATTTTGCTCATTTTTTAACTACCATGCAAAAAAAATGTCCTGTATTCACATTTGTGTATATAGTATTTATAGTATTTGTGTATATAGTCTTTATCTTACAACAACAATCAGACTCATGGTCAAATTTGAGATTGTACTTCAATGAGAGGTCAGAGGTCAACACCCTGGTAAACGTTACATTTAAATAGTATAGCACAGAGACAATAAGGCTAATTCTTATCAGTGGTGGTCTTAAGATTAGACCCAGCAGGCGTAAGCCCACCCACCTTTGTCACCCACCCCCAAAACAATTCTTTTGATACTGAGCCACCAGATTCCTGGTTGACTCATAAACCATTATTAGCTATTAAGCATTCGCCGAGCAAGTGACAAAAATGTTTTAGATTTTTTTTTTCTGTTGTTAATTTAAAGTTGTTTTATGTCATTTTTGTTTTCTGTCCTTTGGTAAAGTTACTACTTCATTGTAGCAAGGTTCAAGGTTCGGCCCGCCCATGAATTTGTCGTGCCGTTCTGAAACGGTCGGATTCTGCTACCAAAGCGAACCCACCTCTGCTTTAGCTTAGATCCACATGGCGAGGAAACTTTAATGCACTGCATCTGTTATCTTTGCTCTGTATCAGTGGGCCGCACAGTAGTTGAACCTGACTGGAATGCAGCACTGCTCTGCAGTGAGCTTCAGCTATAGGCCTGCGCTCAGCGTGCCGAGGGCAGATGACAGAGCGCCAGCTAAGTGAGATGGATTTCCTGCAGTTCAGGGCCTGTTTGTCATTGCAGTTTTGTCACACGAGAGCGAGGGAGGGAGAGCGGGAGGGAGGGAGCAAGTGAGAGAGAGAGAGAGAGAGAGAGAGGGAGAGATAGAAGGAGGAAAAAATTGAGGGAGGGTGTGTGAAGAGAGACTGGGAGAGTCTGGTCTTTGAGAAAGATGAAAGAAAAGAGCAAACTTTTGCCTTTTTCGAAACGTTCCTGCGGCGCTGGAAAGAGACGGCAGACGGCCGAGTCGGAAAGACGTCTGGAGCGTCTTTCAAAAGCAGAAACGGAGAGAAACAAAGCAAACGAGAAGGAGAAAAACGAGCGAGAGAGGGAATGAGAGAGAAAGACAGGGAGAGGGAAAGAGAGAGAGCGAGAGAGGGGGATAAGTTGGGGAAAAGTTAGTGGCCCTGTGGGGGTTTCTCCTGGAGTTCACTCTTCTTGGCCAGGGAAGGAAAGAGAGGGTGGGGGCTCGGGTCAGCAACACGATGAAGTTGGTGTGGATTAAATGTCCCAAGTCAAGTTGGGGGTGGGGGTGGGGGGTCTAGTTTCCTTTTTTTTTCTTTTTCTTTCAGGTATGCAGAACCGTGCTCAACAAAATGGTCTGATTGGAGAAAGGAGAGAGCAGAAGAAGTGAGGATTGATTCTAGAGTAGAGTGGGTTTATGTGTTTGTGTGACTTTGTACGTTTTCAGGACAAAGAAAATGTCCTGACTTTGTAGGAATTGCAGAAAAAAACCCACAGAACAGTGTTTAAATTGCTTGTGCGTACATCTTAGTGGAAACGTTTGGAGTGAAAATGTCATCACTATTTCTGTAGTTTTGTTTGAGTTGTAAAATGTTTTTCTCATTTTAAAATGCCCATGCTAAAAATGTCCCCCCAGTAAAATCCTGACTGACCAGGAAGCGTGGCTTGTGCTCATGAGAGTGGAGAACACATTGCATTTCAGCCCAAAAACAATGAATTCAAAAGAGGCTGTTTCAGCAGCTCACTGCCATATATGGACAGTGTGGAAGGGAAGAGTGAATAGTATGTTTTGGGACTTTGTTTACTACATGCTATGTACTTTAAAAAGAAAGAAAGGAAGAGGAAGAAAACAAGGAAATGATTTCCATGACATGAGCCTCATAAGAATGTTATTCCATTGACATGAGAGGAGGGAGAGGGGGAACTCAAAAAGTCTATCTATCTATCTATCTATCTATCTATCTATCTATCTATCTATCTATCTATCTGTCTGTCTGTCTGTCTGTCTGTCTGTCTGTCTGTCTGTCTGTCTATCTGTCTGTCTGTCTATCTATTTATCTATCTATCTGTCTGTCTATTTGTCTATCTATCTATCTATCTATTTATCTATCTATATATCTATTTATCTATCCATCTATCCATTCATCCAGTATTATTATAGGACATATCAAGACTATATCAAATGCTGAACTTCCCTAAAATGTTTCAGTTTTTCTCCATCAGCAGATTTTCAGAATTTTGTGTCGAAGTACAAGAGTCTGTAGAAACTGATTCTACTATATTCGACAGAATGGAAATGTGTGGTATTACTGAATTAAGTTTGTTCAATATTTTTTTTTGTACCCCACACTCTTACATCCGACTCTGGAAGTTTGACGTCAGCGTGCTCATTTTGTAATATATTTTTTGCAACAGCTACCAAGTTATAGACTCCCTGGCCTCCCCTATGATTTAAGTCTCCCCTTAGTCTTTGGCCTCTCAGGAATTGATAAGTAATCATTAATTTGGGTAATAGGCCTATATTGTTTAAAATACACATTAGAATAAATACAAGTAAATACAAAGCAAATATTTTATGTGTTTAACCATTTCCAACCAAGAAGGTGCAGTATTTACAATTACCATGTAGGTCCTGCTTCAACAAATCAATCTGTTTGGGACAGTACTATGTGTGTAACCCAATATGTTGACATTGCATAAAGATGTTGACGTGTGTGCGTGTGTTATAAAATAATGAATGGCAGGAGCTGAAGAATAGTGAATTGTCAAGTCCATGAAGTTAAATTTACTGTCTCATAACACACTCCATGGTCACTAATGACAACCAGAGCATGATATGACTGCTACAGAACAGACTAGAACGATACCTTTGATGCAGGTTGTGACATTGGGAGATATTGATTGAGATAATTTTACGTTTCGGCGCCCCACATGAATGAACTGTGCTTCCAAAGAATGTGGCAGTGATGCATCGTGTCAAAATGGTTTTCGCATCGACATTAATCCATCAAGGAGTTAAAATGAGCTAAGGTCTTTTGCTTGCTGGAGGACAACGTGTCATACAAATAATGTAATTTCGGCTAAATGGGGGGGGGGGCTAGCACAAAAGGACACGCCCACACTGAGGTACAAATCTCTTATTCCATTTTAGCCATGTGGGACTAGAATTACACCAACTTTCATGTGTATTGGTGAAGTCCAAGAATATAGAATTGTCGAAGAAAAATCTGTGGGGAAACAAACGGAAGAGAAAAAAAATGAATAAATATTATAGCACCACCGCTGGGCACTCAATGTGCCGCATTTTGGGAAGTTCCACAGTCCACCTTCTTTGCAAAACAGACATGAGGACAGAAAGAGCAATTTCACTATTTTAGCCTGATGACTTCATTTCAGGCTGTCTTACTAGAAGTCATTTAGAAAGAGGTAGTGGTGATACCGCATTAATCATCACAATACATGATTGTTCAAAGTATTTTTTTTCTCTACATCTGAGAAGCCAGAAGCGCCAAGTTTAAAAAAAAAAAAAAAAAAAACCTGTAAAAATAGTGAATACCATTTTTAATGATATATTTAACACAGTGCACTGAACTAAATCCGTTAAACAAGCCCTTATTATGTTCTGTTTGCAGTTCTTCAGTAAGATACACACAGAAAAGCATATCGAGACATATTGTTACAATATATCATGATAAAATGAATTATCCTCACATTGGCCTTCTCTGGAAAAAAAAAAAAAAAAGGTAAATCTGCAATCTTACTATGAATTCATGGACTTTGATCGTGGAATTCTTACCTCTCTCCCTCTATCTCCCTCTCTCACTCTCTCTGGACTATAATATGGTTTTGTTAGACAACCAGCACCTCCACCACCATGCTTTTGGTCTGCTCTTTTACCGCCGTCTTCCTTTAAGACGGGACAGTTGCTTAAAGGAGCATAGCAAGACAACTGATGTAGTGTAGTATCAACTCAAACAAAAGGGCTATTAACCAGCTCTCTTGCCCTCATTTCTCCTCTCTCTCTCTCTCTCTCTCTCTCTCTCCCTCTCTTTCTCTCTTTGTCTTTTCTCTCTGTCTCTGCCTGTGTATGAGGGTCGCCTAAAGAAAATAGATGAAAACCATAACAGAGTCAAAAGCTACAGGATCAATAAACAAGCCTAATGAGCACCAGTCTCAGCGCAGGCCTGGACATGATTGGGGGGGGTTTCCTTTGTCCGTGTGAAAAGACGCTGACGAAAAAAAGTGAAGTGGCCTGAGTGAAAAAAAAAATGAGACTATGACTCTGACTGTGAAAGAAGAGAAAGGCAGTGTGTATATGTGTGTTTCGAGATCCTAAGCAGCAGCACAGATTGACAGGAAATGGTGCCTTTTTGGAAGGCAGTCTGGGCCATACCACTTCCAGCAAACGGAGGGGGGGGGGGGGGGGGGGGGGGGTGTGTGTGTGTGTCTGCGTCTGTGTGATGGGATATGGTTGGGCATGATACTCAGCCACCTCTGGCATTGAGTTCAGCTGTTTGTTGGATTTGAACCCCGCTGTAGGCCTGGACGTCCCTCAGCTGTTCTGTCACTGACAGCCACTGGCATCAGTGCTAGCAAAGCTATTTATTTCATAGCACCCCACCCCCCATCCCTCACCCTCCCACTTAATGCAGCACTGATGGCCCATGTGCTGCCAGAGTTATATGAGGGACTTTGATGGTGGAGGTATTTAGGGCTGGAATGGGGTAGGAGGGCTCGGGCATGGTGGGGTAACGGTGAGGCAATGATGGAATTTTAGCATCATGATAATTAAAGGATCTTCACAAAAAAATGCTCCTTAAACGATGATTGACCCCACTGAACACCAAAGTCAGCACTGATATTGTAGATATCTTTACTCAGCTTTTTCCCCCAGTTAAGTCCAGTTCCACCCTCTAGAACTAGAACTGCTGGGAAGGTGATGACAGCATTGTTCCTCTGAGACACATGAAGCTCCACTGCATCTTTTCAATCTGCTGCTAACACAACACAGTGGACGGCTCAACAGGCTAGGAGGAGAACACTATCTCCCAATGTTACATTGACTAAAAGACACCTGTGTTGGCTAGTATTGCTCTGTGTGATGAGGGGAGGGGGAGGGCCATCCTACCAACCCAGAGAAAGTGAAGCCAGCTGTGCTCTCTCAGCCAGGGATTGCTGTGGCATTGCCTGGGATCCCACTTGGCAGTCTTTGTAGGCCTGGCAGTCAAAGCCTATTTTATTCATGGGAAAGCATTTACAAAAGGGAGGCATGATGATATCAGAATCATATTGGTATCTGCAAATATTTGCCTGAAAAAATAATATTGGCCTCAGACAGATGCTTAGATTGGATCAGTACTTGCACCATATCGAAATGTGACCTCTGCATTTAACCCATCCACACTGATTACATGGGCAAGTCCCTAACCACTGGGCCACCACTGCCCACAAGATAGATGCAAGTTTTTGTATGGGCATCAGTATCAGCGCTGAACATGAAAAACACATCCATACAGGCTGTGTTGACCTAGTGGTTAGAGACTTGCCCATGTGATCACAAGGTCGTAGTCCTGAACCAGGTATCACTGGTACCCTCAGGTGCTGTTAATAACTGCCGACTGCTCCACATGTGAATGGGTTAAATGCAGAGGTCACATTTCATTGTGGTTCACTTTGTGTGATGGGGTTTGTTCCCAATGAAAAATAAAGTCACTTTTCATTGTCTGTCATTTAAATTCATTTTAGCTAATAATTAAACCAAGATTTTCTCCGTACAACTCATCACTTATGTACAAAAACCTGTTAATGTGACTTTAGCAACCTTTCGAATGTCCTCGGAATAAAAAAATGACTGTGATTAAATTTTCCTCATTTAATGGACTGTAACTATATGTAATGTAACCAGGTATTAGCACTACAACATGCCAGCTCTGTTTAATCAATTACACTATAGTAACTATAGTAACAGAGTTCTATTTCATTTTTGTTCCTGGGTACAAAGTGTGTTTTCCCTTAAAACTTTGCTTCTGTGCTCAGGACAATGACATTCTGAAATGTGTCTGTTTTCAAGAACATTCTCCATTCACTTTACATGCTAAGTAGAACTTCCAGAACGCTCTGGAACTGTGAGAACTGTCCAGACGTTTCTAGAATTGTCCTTAATTTTCTAGAACTTTCTGAAATCTTTTAGAACTTTCTTGAACTTTCTGGGACTTTCCAGAAAAGATGAAAATGTGCCTGTTTTGCCACTATAAATATGAAACTTGAGTGGGCTGTGGTCATAAAATCAAAGTTTGTGATGAGTAGAGCTGTTTTTAAGTCCGATTAAGACATAAGCAGTTGATATATTACACTTTGAAGCCAGAAATAAAAATTGTATAACACTGTGTGATGATGCCAACGCTCAGGTCCGGGAAGGAGAGTGTGGATAACTTGCCTTCAAGGCCTTTAGGGGACTTGAGGTATGTCAGACTGACTCTGTTACGAGTTATTTTCGTTTTTGGGTTTGTTCTCGGTCAAACCATTCTACGCTGGCCAAGTTCTTTTCCACGTTCATCCCTAATGGCCCACTGTCCTGGGGCGCGTGGATTTCGTTGCTGATCTATTCTAACTCAAGTGGAGAGGGATGAAAGTGTTGGGGGCTGTTTTGAATCTTCCCCACATATTTAATGAAGTAACTGCAGAGGTGGCCATCAGTCATTTCTCTGTCTTTTGTGGAGACAAAAGAGGAGAGGGTTTTTTTTTTCGCCTTGGCATCTGCTCCTTGCACAATGCTCTCTCTCTCTCTCTCTCTCTCTCTCTCTCTCTCTCTCTCTCCCTCTCTCTGGACTTGAATATTGTTATGATTAGAGACGGAGTTGGGGGGGGGCATCTCATATTTACTGCAGGGGAAATGGGGGAGGTGCAGAGTCATGGACATGTTGAACAGTGTGTATGTGTGTGTGTGTGTGTGTGTGTGTGTGTGTGTGTGTGTGTGTGTTTGTGTGTCCTATTTGCTGAAATATAAAACACAAAAGACACAAAAAAGGCCAGCGAGAATCAAATAAAAGTTTGTCCTCTAACCAGATCAGAGCTGGCAAGTACACACACACACACACTTGCGTGCACACAAACACACTGCCTTTGGCCCCTCCTCCTCCTCTACCCCCTGCCTTCCTCTCTCTCTCTTTTTCTCTCCTCCCCTCTACCCCTCCCTCTCTCTCTCTCCCTCTTGCTGTATCTCTCTCTCACTCTCTCTCTCTCTCTCTCTCTCTGTGTCTCCACCCCCCTCTCTGTGGGTGCAGAAGCAGTTGGTTTGCTCCGCTGTGGCTGGGACTCCTCTGAGTGCTATGTTGAGCACTTATTTAGGTCTGTTACAGCAGACTAAGAGCAGCTTGTCCAAGGGCATCGGGAGAAGCCGAGGGATAGAGAGGGGGAAAGGGCGAGAGACATAGAAAGACTTCAGGGGAGAGAAAGAGCCAGCCAGCCAGCCAGCCAGCCAGCCAGCCAGGAGCCAGCTCCGCATTCCAGCCGGGGGGAAAGAGACCGAAGCAACCGGGAGAGTGAAGCGATAGAGGAACAGCAAGGAAAAAAGAGGAGGAGACGGCAGCTAGCACTGTGCTGATCTCGAGCTGGGGATTGGCTGCCGGTGGTGGTTGTTGTTGTTGTTTTGAGGGCAGTAGGCAAAGGCGGTTGTAGTACAGTGTCAGCTTGTCCGGGTTGCAGCATGTTTGACTGCATGGAGGCACTGGGGATGGGTCCCCGCCAGTTGTATGATGTCACTAACCGGGGAGCCTGCATGCTAAGGAAGGCGAGCCCCTTGTTTACGAGACTGGACCCCTTCGCTTGGACCGGGACGGCCAGCGTCCATTGTAAGTGTAACTGTTTTTTTTTCTCTCTCTCTCTCTCTCTCTCTTTCTGCCTCTCTCTCTCTTTCTCTCTCTCTCTCTCTCTCTCTTTCTGCCTCTCCCTCTCTCTCTCTGTCACGCTGTGCTGCAACTCACTCTGGCAGTGACTTGTTTACAGCTTTCACAACTTCTCAGCTGACCACAACCCAAAAACTCCCATTCTGCAGCTATGTGTTAAGAGTGCTTTAGCTACGGAGTGTGTGTATTTGCAGGGAATATGTGTATTTGGGAACACTTGGTGTGTGTGTGTGGGTGTATGAGAGCAACTAGAAGGGCTGGTGTGTCTGTTTCATGTGTTTCATGTGTTTCATTCCACCATTTGTGCGTGGAGGCCCAGTGGAGTGTCTGGTTTCAGTTTTTGTCCACTTCAACCACTGGAAAGTTACACAGGGGTGAATAATCTGAAAGAGGGAAAGTGAGCATGTACTTGTGTGAAAGAAAGAGAGAGCAAAAGTGGATGGGTGGGTGGGGGGGAATCTGACACTTTGCTATAATTCCAGTCATGCAGACTGCATTTGTCTTCTTCACCTCCCAGTTGCAGCAGACAGCTCCAGTATTCGCTGTCCATGTACCTGGTCACGAAAGGTCATGAAGAAAAGGGATGTTTAGAAAGATCCACTGGGAAAAGGAGCATCGCTCATCTATTGGGCGAAACGTATTTGTTGTGGGAAAGCACGAGCAGTCTGGACTGGAGTTTAGTAAATAAATAAATGAAGGAATTAAATGAAATCAAGAGCAGGGAAATGGGATAAGTGACTGAAGTGGAACATCCAGGCTGTGGTCAAAGTCAAAAGCAGCAATAGTGTGTGCGAATGCCAAAAGGCCTAGGCCTTCTCTCTTTTTTTTATGCGTACAAGAGAGGGGGGGAGGGGGGGGGGGGGGGGGGGGGGGGGGGGGGGGGGGGGGGGGGGGGGGGGGGGGGGGGGGGGG
>JBBPDA010000132.1:5718643-5729781 GCA_037974385.1 Arnoldichthys spilopterus | reverse complement strand
TATATACATATAATTTTTTGCTGGTATGGTTTGTTTATACCAGTCATATGCAAAAGTTCATCTATTAAGATCATTTATTTGCTGAGTTCAGCATATTGAAAGACAATCGAACATCTTTATTTCAAATAAAAGGTGCCTGGTCTTTTGGATAAGACAGTATTTTAGCTGTATTCATCAATGAGCTGTAGGTCAGCTTTGGTCATCTGTCTGGTTTGATGAAGTAGGCCTCGTCTTTCAAGCTCTGTGTTTCCACTGAGTGAGTTTATAAGGCTTCAGAGGGATTTCTGCTTTCGCAGTTTTATGCTTTCTGGCGTTGATTAGGGGTGGTAATGTAAAAATGGACCATTCTGTGCAACACATATGGAAATGATTGTCTTAGCGCTTTCCAGTAAGGTCCTAGGGTTCAGAGGTGTAAAGCCTGCATGAGTTCCAACTCAGTGTCACTGTTCCTGATCTCAGAATAAGCATTTTTGAATGTTTCCATCAGCAGTCAACTCGGAACAGGCTTCTTTATCAGCTTTTATCATCGACTCAGACTTTGCTCTTTATGTCATGGGCTACATGCTTATGAATCATCACGTATGGGGTGTATGTGAGCGGAAAATGCTGCAAGTCGTATGTGGCGTACCTGTGTGTTATTGGCTGCTGATCCCCGTCGGAGAGGGAGTCCAACGCACTCTGGGCCTCCGGCGCAGAGGCCCGACGTGGCCGCTGAGATTCCACAGTGGGCCGTCGGAATCTGGCTCTCTGCAGTAATGGCAGTTTAGAGACTCGCCGGGGTCGGGGAACTGTAAATAAAAGAGATCCGCCCCGTCGAAAAACAGTGCTATTCTGGACGACCCCATGATCTTGACTCTACAGTATGATATGACAAGATTATTCTAAGACTTGGATTCACTGCCGCATGAAGGAAATGCTGCCGTGTGCAGAACATTGAGCAGAACCCCCTGACTTAGCCAGACTTTATATACATAAAACATGAGCCTATATATGCTGAGTACTTACTTTGCTGTTAAAGCAATAGTTTGTCAAAAACAGGCAAATTTATTTGATGTGTACACCACACAGGCTAAACACAGACAAAATTCACTTCCTTGGGTGTGTGTGTGTGTGTTTAGCTGTCTAATTTTAGCAACAATAGCTTCATAACTCTACAGAAAATATCTTTAACACTACCTGCTGCAGGTGTCATCTCTTTATTGGGTGCAAGCCAACCCGATTAATCACTGGCTTTACGTTGCACTCCACCCCAGTGCTCTAATTGGCCATCACTGTGTCTTCTTCTGCCTGTCTCTCCTATTCCGTCCTGTCCACCATGTTCTTCCATGAGACACGGAAGAAGAGAGACAGACGGCTAATTAGAGCACACTCCGGGGTGGAGTGTGCTCTAATTATCCGTCTGTCTCTCTTCTTCCATGTTTCACGTCTCTGCGAGATTGCAAACTGGGCCGCATCTCGCGTCACGCTCTAGGGATCTCTGGGCGAGGCTCCTCGGCTCTCCCAGCTTGGCCAGCATGTCCGTCCTGTCTCTGGCTCTGGTGGCTGTTTACTGAGAGGCTCAGCGCCTGCTAGTTTCCCTCTGGAGGCAAGGCATTGGCAGGATTTGTGTCAGTCTCAAACCATGTGTGAGCTCGGTGTGAGGGGAGAGGTTCTGTTACGGCCGTGTTGTTGACTGACGGCTTGGCTCCAGTGTTGCTAGGGCTCGCTGTTGTGCGAAAAGGAGCGCAAGCCCCATGCACACCACCGGCTCCCCCCTGACCACATGGGTGAGCTATGCTTGAGTTCGCCAGTCAGTTGAACAGAAGTCAAACTTAAAACTGGCGTCTTCTAAGCCAGGGAAGGAAGGCAGGCTAGCAGCATTGTACCTTCAAAGATGAACATGTAAGTTAGAGGGAAGTTGTCTCCAGCCAGGGCGTAGCATGAGCCTGTGCTCCCGCCTCAGTTTTCGATGTTTAACTTCAAATCAAACCTCAAGTCAACTAAAGAACTGCTGTACATTCAAACTCCCAGTCAGCAGAGCAAAGATACATAGACTCCTTTTGCCATGCAAACATCACCTCTGCTGGTCTGGCATGGTGAAATATTACAGTTGGGCCATGCTGGCCAATGCAAATACATTTTTGAATGACCTCCCGAGCACCTGCTTCTGCCTCCGCAATGTTCAGGTCAACGTTTGGACAAAAGATGTGTTTTATCTAGTTGTATCTTGCCTATTCCTGCTTAAAGTTTGCATTGTGCAAAGTAAGAGACTTGTCAGACTGCCCCCTCATGCTTTGACGAAATAAACCATCTTTACCTAGCAGTTAAGTGATCAAGGGTTTTACGTTACACATAGTTCTTGTCCACAGAAAGAGATGTGTACAGGCTTTACGATGAGCAGAAATGAGTCAGTCGAGCTCTTCATGCCTGCTATTCTCATGACCTATGCCCTGCTCTGAAAAGCTGTACTTGGTATGAATAAAGTAGTCTTTTGATAACTGATAACCAAACCATGGGTTGGATTCCCCCCCCACCCACCCCCACCCCCAAGCGACGTGCATGTACGTTTCAAATGAAGAACCTTTTCTTTTCTGTGAAATTCATCAACAGGATACCATTTGACACGTGGTACTTTGAAGGCTGCCAGTCCACACCCTTCACTGTTGGGCAATCTCTTCTCAGAGCTCGCTGCCCCACAGAAGTGAAAAAAAAAAAAAAAATTCCACCCGCCCAATCGTGCATCATTTCTTGATTTCTTCCACTCAAAGCAGAAGTTTCTCACACTTCCCCCAGAGTGTCATTACAAATAACCGGGTTGTGCCAGGGCGTGACGCGCGATACTGAAAAGTTAGACATTTCTATGCATCACGTTTTCTACCCAGTTGTCCTTGACCACAAATCACACAGACAACAGGAAGCCACAGTCTCGCTGGCTCCTCATGCTCTGTCGAGTGGTGGAGGCTTAGTCTGGGAGCTTGTAAGTGCTGCAGGAAGCTGGGCCCAAACAAAGGGGCATTTCAGCATTAGTGAACAAAGCTTCAGTAAGAGGCTGAACGTCAGGCAACCAAATTAGCTAGAGAGATGTGCTAGAGACTCCTTCAACTTCATCTCATATGTGTTGTAACTTATATTTGCACACCGCTTATACTTTGAGCATCCAACTTCTGGTATTTATTGGTAAAAGTCCAAATATTCTGCATGATAGCTGATTTGAACTTGACCTTACTACTGAGCTCATTTCCAAGCCTTTCCTAAGTGACAGGGACGACTAAATTCACAAGGAAGCAGGACTCTAGGATCTGGATTGGGTGCCACTGTCCAGAGCCCTGCCCAGTATTTTGGTTTTAACCTGATTACTTCTTCAAGGGGTTAAGGTTGTTTCCTTATAACAGAAGAATAAACCCTTGTGTTGTTTGTCGCCTGTATTTTTACCACCAAGGCGTCAACCAACCTGCTACTTCTACTTTTGTGGTTTCCATTGTTTAGGGAAGGAAGCAATAGCAGCCAAACAAAGTTGCTCAGCTTCAAATCTGTTGTGCAAGGCCACGTGTGACAGTAGGGCACACGTAAACGGGGGCCCTCTCTTATGGCAGGTGAGCACAAGCAGCTAGACAGATGGAGGAAGGAAGTGCGTTAGGATGAGCAGCAGCCTGGGAATCGAAGCTTGAACGCTAGACTAAGCTGAGCCTTGACCAGTTGGCTCCCATGCTTGCAGACGGATCCACAGCGAGTGTCTCTGGCCATGTGAGAGTGAACCAGCCACTGGAGTGAACAGGAATTGGAGGAGACAGACTCCCCTAGACTCTGACTGCACATATGATGCTTGGCGGATGGTGCTGTTCACAGTGCCAAAGATCTGTCTCTTTTGGATCAGAGCTCCAGCCCCAGTGTCGCAGTGATTTGCTTTAGTTGTATCACCAAGAGAGGTCCCAGTGCCTCACTTAGAAGGTCGTTTTGACCACGGGCCATGGCGGCGCTCACGTGAGCCTTAGGTCATGGGTGAAGGGTGATCCCTGCTGCCTGGGATCCTAATGGAACATTTTTTTTCTTGCTTGATGGAGAATTGTTTGCGTCTCCACGTTTCTTTGAAAGGGTCCATCTTGTTCAGTGAAGAGGGGCTCTCATGAACAAATGTCACATCAAAAAAGGAGGTCAAAAGGGGGCGTTTATGAGGTGCTGTAAAGAAGAAAGACAGTGTTGGATGTGCACTTCTGTCATCAAGGGTAATACCTGTTGTCGCCAAGGGTAGGAACCCAAACCTTGAGGACATGCCACTGATCCGTGTCACCTGCTGACCGCCTTCTGTGGAAAGAATTGGCAGCTAGGACCTAGTTCTGTTCCAACATCACAACTACATGCTGGAGAACTCCGAGGGTCCATGTGCACACCGGCCAGCTACTGTCAGCCTAGGCATATTTGTGTGTGTCCGCGTGTGTGTATTCACGCTTTTGCACTGGTTACAACATGGGGCGCAAATTCCCTGAGGCCTTTTCTCTGGTCTTGACCAGTTTAGGGTGTATATAAGGGTGCTTTCCCCCTCTCTCTCTCTCTCTCTCTCTCTCTCCGCCTGAGCCATCTCCTGGCTGGAGGCCCAGTTTTATCACAGGGCTTCCTTTCAGAGAGGGTCTCATTGGGACAGGAAGAACTCCTCCTCTTAACAGACTGCGGCAGGGGAGCGGAGGAGGAGGAGGAGGAATGTAGAGTGAGAAAGTGAGAAAAAAATCGACGGGGTTTCAGGTAATGAACTCGCACACAGCTGTTGACAGAACTGCCATGAGTGCCATTTTTTTTTTTTTTTTTTTTTTTTTAAATAAGAGAGTCACTTGACTGCACGTGCAGTTGGTTAACAGTCGCGGTCAAATATCAGCGACGTCTTGCGAATTCTTAAATGGGTTTGGTGCATGAACAGCGTATTGAGTTTAACACCAGGCTGCACCGCAACACACCTCGCAAAGTTGACTAATAGGGGAAAAGTCGGACGATTAGATAAGTCTGCGATCAGAAAACACATCCAGCGGAAAAAAACGGGTGAAGCAGAAAAGAGGAAGGAAGCGTGGTAGTATTGTAGTGAAGTGCGGTGTTGACAGCCATGCGCTGGAGATGGCAGGAAGCTGTGGGCAGTGAAAGAAAGAGAGAGAGAGAGTGAGCAAGCGAGAGAGGAAAAAATGCCCCACCTGGTCCCCCCCCATCAGGAAACTGCATGTCCTTGCCCATCGGGCACAGCTCCGAGAGGGGCCTCCTGCTCACGCAGCCTGTGCCAGCCAGTCCATCAATCACACTGTTCCAGACGACCTGCCCAATCTGCGCACCGTCTGCCGCGCTGGCTGTCACTGCCGCAAAGCAGCCTGGCCTCCAAGCCTGGGCACGAAGTACCATGAATGCAAGAACCACTCATTAGGGCAGCGAATAAGAACAATTCGTTGAATGAATCTATGAACAATTATTTTAATAACTGACTTATCGAACCATCAAATCATAATTCCTGGAGTTTCATCTCACTTGACGGGCAGTGGTGGCGTAGTGGTTTGGGACCTGAAGGTTGCAGGTTCGAGTCCCAGCTCGGGCACTACTGAGGTACCCTTGAGCAAGGTACCGTCCCGCTACACTGCTCCCCGGGCGCTGTTGACAGCTGCCCACTGTTCCACCTGTGCACTTGTGATGGGTTAAATGCAGAGGTCACATTTCGTTGTGGCGCTTGAGTGTGTTCACAATGACAAATAGTCACTTTCACTTCACTTTGTCCCTTCAAAGCCTCATCTGTCCGACCAGCAAGGATTACACCATCCAGTGAACGTTTACAGTGTTAAACAGTTATTTTATTGTAACAGTAGAAGCGGAGGATGTACCATGAGCTTTTGTACTCAAGTAGAGTGTATATCAGGCCTTTCCCTAAATTTTCCCCTCAGTTTGGGACTGCATACTTTTTTTGGAGAGGTCTTTCTAGAGTGGGTTCGTCTTAGTTTCCTCCCTTTCAATGGTGCACACAAAGGCAGCTTTAGCATTAACCTTGCCCCCTTGCGACGAATCTTCGGTCTTCTAAACATGAGTGAGTTTCTGTATGTGTCACAATCCAAGTCCATGGGTGCTTCCTATTAAAAAACAACGCCTGCAGCTCCTGAGAGCAGGAACTGGGGAATTTTTTGGGCTGAGAAATGTGAAGCCAGCGAGGTCATAAGCACATGCTGAGCACACTGAAACACTTAAAAAGGAATTGAGAGGAGAACAGAACTATATTTGCAAATCAAATTGGGCGCTCTGGAGACAGGGTAGAGACTAGCTGTGAGTGCCCACACAAGCAACTGCATACACATGCATACACACACACACACACACACACACATGCACGCGCTCACACACATGCCAAGACTAGATCTGGGAACAGTGTTCCACTGAAGATTCAATCACACCCACAGTCACGTACACAAAATCTGCTGTTCTATTGTGAAAGAATATTTGTTCCTCAGCCAATGCGTCATATGCTGCTCAGCTAAAAGTAATGTTGCAATACGAAACACACCAAGCTTTTCGCTTCACACATGCAGCAGTGCTAGATTTATTTGAACAAAAATAAGGGCGGCACCAGTAGCCACAGTGCACATCCTGTTGGTCATGTGCCTTCATGTATTTTTTGCCACACTTGCTTACGGTGCATGTATGCGGAGGGAGGTATTTTGAGCTGTAACAGTGTGGGAAAGGCTCTTGAGTTACAAGCAGAAACGTCGTCATTGGGTACATTTGTGTGTATCGGCGTGGGCCTGTTCAGCTGCCGCACTTGCGCGTGAAAGCCTTTGAAAGAGGGGATTAAAAGTAAAATGATACTTAACAGGAAATGAGGAGAGGCTACTGATAACTCAACTGTCCCCCCCACCCCACCCACCCCCACATTCCCGCCCTCGACCTGTCCCTCCGTCAACTAGCAGCTAGCATCGCTCGGCCTGCAGATTGTCATGCAAATAGAGTCCCAGCCTCAGGCCTTGATAAGGAGGTGCCTGCATTTTCGCAAACGTGTGGGGGGGAAGAGTGATGTGGGGAGGGCGGGTGGTCGGGTCCAGTCGAAACGGCTCATCCCATTGTGTGTCCTGGGAGAAGTGTTGAGTGAACGTAGGGTAGGGCGCATGAATGAAGTGTAAGAGCAGCCCTTTCTTTTTCGTTTTTACGGCAGGAACCAGTTCGAGCTGTTGACGGACACTGATGGATTTTCGGCCCCCTGCCCCTCCCGTTCTGTATTCCCTCGCTCGCTTGTATCTCTCTCTCTCTCTCTCTCCCTCTCTCTCTCTCTCCCTCTCTAGCCCGTCAGACGGTGCCAGTCAGCACTCATTTCTCGACGCCACCCACGATTTGGCCTTTTCAAAGGCAGTTGTCAGCACCTGTCCTGCAGCCACCATATTGCCTCCATTACTACATAAACAACCGGGTTCACGCTCGGTTCAGCCCATAGTTGTAGTCTTTCTTTGGCTTTTGTTGCGTTAAAGAAACACCGCGAGTGTTTAAACACGACCCTGTTTTGAAAACATGCATGTCTTCTGATCTGAGCGTGATTGGTACCAATGGCAATAATACCATAACATCCCCTTAGACATGTGAAAGTCCTTATGTGCTACTGAAAATGTTGCTAAATGACTGTGATTGTTTTCATCTTCTTTAAAAAAAAAAAAAAAACATGCATAAATAAGGAACAAACAATTATAATGAGACAATATTATGTAATATCTTTTGTGGTGAGAAAACCGAGACACTTGGAGTTACTGACCAGACTGTTCCTCTTTTGCACTACAGTATTCATACATCTCAGCTGCGCTGGTGCAATAACGAGGTACTTACTTTCAGTAATTGGGTCTTGCCTATCCGGAATAATTCAGTGTTGCTTTAAGGATTTTAAGGATCAGATAGACTCTGGGTGCTTGGGGTAACCATGACCATGAACAGTGAAGCTGTATGTAAGCTTAGACCATTTGCCTCTCCCTGCCCCCTACCCTCATCTGTCCCTTTTTCTGTTTTCTATCAGATTCCTCTTTTTATGCCTCCTTTTCTTCTTTTTGAAGTCCCCCAACTCTTGTAAAAAGCCAAGCTGGTGCTTTGGCTGAACCCTGCGGTGTGTGTGTGAGAGAGGGGGTTTGTAGGTTAAGTTTAGGCTAGCCTCTGTGCTTTCCATTGACCATGGCTGGGGGGTTGGGAATGCAGTTAAAAAGTTCGAATTTTAGAGCCTCCCTGTTTCTCGTTTTATGATTGGGCCTTTTTTCTCTTTTTTCTTTCCCTTCTTTTTTTTTTTTTTACTGGCAAGGGCTACAGCTGGTGGTGTGAATGGCTGCCCGAGGTGACTGAGCCCCTGTAAAGCCCCCGGCTGCCGGGCTGTGGCCTCCGCTCAGGCCCTGAGAGCACCTTTATAGGCCAGGCTTACGAGCCTGGGCCTCCAGTAAAAACCACCAGGGCCATACTCAGGAATTTAGGTCCAGGAAACAAGAGAAAAATAGGGTTTGTGTGTCAGGGGGGTGGCGAGAGGCCAGAGGGGAGTGAAGTTTGAGGGTGACCACAGGGTGAAAGTTGAGAGAGGTGTTACCCTTGCACACTGGTACCTGTGTGAGGCTACATGCGTGTACATCACTATTCCGTACAGGCATATCAGGTTCATTGTAGCTCCTGAATAATCCATAGAAGTTACTGGACAATACGCCTGCACGTTAATAACTGAATATGAAGCCTAGGCTTCAGTAGGTCCAAGGGCTTAGTCATTTGTCTTCTTGTCTTTTGAAAGACACATGTCACTTGTGGGGAGTGGGTGTGTGATTCCGAGTATGTCTTGAGGGAGAGAAAGGCATTCACCTCTATAAGGCTGAGTAACTCAGGAGCCAGCCAGTCAGCAGGGTAGAGAATGAGGAAGCAGGGTCCGCTGCACGGCCCATGGCAGAGTTGAGCTACATGTCTTATCAGAACATCTGTCAGGGCTACCGCTTATCTGTCTCAGTGTTAAACTGTTTGTTTTTTTTTCTCTCTTTCTGTCAATCAAGCCAGACTAATCCTCCTGCAATCCCACCCCCTGAGGAGAGGGCTGGCCAAGGGGAGGTGTTGGGGGGGTGTTGGGGGGGGGATGAATTCTACAGACATGCCACCCCCACTTAACCCCCACCAATCTGTCACCATTTACATGAAATGGAGATGTAAATGAACCAACACCTATCCATGTTTGCGTCTACTGTTTAAAGTGATAATATGGTGAAACATTTACATAATTCACCCACACCCCACTCACAGTGGATGGGCCAAGACATGTTTGGTGTCTGAGGTTTGCTTAGGTTTGTAGCTGACAAGTAATGCAAGCTTTTCCAGCAACAGGGAGCATTGTGCAAACTGCTAAGTCATCACACACTTGCCTCACACCATATTCAGTTGTCTGTAATCTCAAATGGACTTGCTTATGTCGGTTTACTGTTATGTTAATGTCAGAATCCATATAAGCGAGTCTGTTTGCCTGTAGTTTGCACGTGGCTTAACTGACAAAATCTTTCCATTACTTGTTAGCTACATTAGCCTCATAGCTCCAGTTCTCCAGTGGAATATCAAAGGCTATGGTTTCTATGGCTATTTAGAGTAAGCAGCTTCTACAAATCAGCCACATTAATCCCTCCCCTGCTTTGCAGATATTTTGAGATGATTACAGTGTGGCCTTACGTATATCTCTCTCTCTCCCTTTTTTTTCTTCTTCTTTTTTCTAGCGGTAGAGACCCAGAGCACCAGCTCAGAGGAAATGGTTCCTAGCTCTCCTTCACCGCCACCACCGCCCCGTGTCTACAAGCCCTGCTTCGTGTGCCAGGACAAGTCTTCTGGCTACCACTACGGGGTTAGCTCCTGTGAGGGCTGCAAGGTACAGAACCCGACTCCCACAAGCACCATCTAGGAACAGTATCTCTTCATACTAGCTACCAATGCATTAAATAATCATGTCGTTTTGATTTCTCTCTAATATCTTCTATATTTTAATTGCATGGCCCCATATAGCACATTTCTTTGTTCAATGACAATATATCAATATATCAGAAACTCATGTATTGTCGTTGTAGTCACAAAACGTTGTATCTCTGGAAGGGTTACTCTCCAAGAGAAAGAAAACAGCTTCTCAACTTGTTCTTAATGTATCTTAACTGAATGAGATTCATTTTCCATCATTTCAGTTGCTCTATTCACCATGAAATGTTCACACAATGTGAAGTGCAGCTGGCTTTTCTAAATGGTGTAAATGGTGGATTTAAGCCTCTTCAGCACTGTGATGCAGCCGCTCAGTCTGAGTTGGTCTGGCACAAGTGAGAGAGAACAGCCTGACCCAGTATAAGTACTTATGTGCACATTCCTCTGGAGTGTTACCAGTCCAAATACTGATTTCCTGGATATCAAAGGCCAGAATACAGTTACAATGTGAAGCTTCCAGCTACAAATCCAGAATTCAAAAACACAGTCCAATACAAAGTATCAGAAACATGAAAACTGTGAGTAATAGGGTGTCCAGTTCTGGTCTTGGAGGACTTTAGTCAAGTACAGTTTCTTGCTTTAGCACACCTACTAAACTTGATAATTAACTGCTGTGTTGAATCAGGGGTGTTGCAGAAGGGAAAATACTAAATTGTGCCAGACACCGGTCCTCCAGTACTAGACATCTTTTGTGTAGAGTATGGTTGTATTTAAGGCTGGGTGATTTTTAAGACATTCTTCATGAGGCAACATCAAACCAACAGTAAAAATACACTTTTAATGGTATAATAGTTTAGCATTAATTCAGCTACTTGTTACTATGCAGTCTATAGAGTTACCATACACTGGGTTGTTGTTACAGGCCCTATCTTAGTCATTTTGTGATATGGTTCAGAGTTCCGGCAAAACCAACAGGGTAGTCAGAAAAGTGTATTGTGACACAATTCGTCATGATGACATGTCGCCATATCGCCAACTTCTAAGTAACAACGGACCTGAAACAGTCTGGGAATGTTTTGGTTCAGTGAGAAGAGAACATTTGTCCTTCTGTTCATGAAGCGAATACAAAGCATCTACAAAGTGACAAAGGGGAAGTAGATAAGAACGAGGGTATGTCCTGAGAGATTGTCGCTAAAATTGTCATTAAAATGCTCTCTCTCTCTTTCTCTCTCTCTCTCTCTCTCTCTCTCTCTCTCTCT